>PVKA01015703.1:0-21921 GCA_004027165.1 Ctenomys sociabilis | reverse complement strand
TTCTGAATTATGTGGTCAACTGCAGTCAGAGAGGTGACAAAAGTTCTGGTACCAGCCTCTGTACTGCCATTTTCCTATGTCTGGCTCAGTAGGATAAGTATATACTCAGTATACACAACTTAAAAGAGGAGAGGTTTATTTTGACTCTGAGATTTTAGTAGACCAAGCCTTAGTTTGTCTGGCCCTACAACAGAAAGAACATAGTGTATGGTTTTGGCAGAGGGCAGCTTCTCATCCCTTGGAAGCTAGGAAGTGGAAAGAGAAGAACGGAGATGTCATAGAGAATATACCCTGGTCAAATCCAGTGGCCCACCTCCAACCAGCCCCCACTGCAAAACATCACATTCAGTTACCGAATTCAGTAATAGATTAATTCACTGATGATTGTGATTCCCCCACAATCTAATTATCTTCTGAATGTGTAGGAGATAAAGAAGATTTAAACCACAAAAATAATGAAACTTGTCTTTCTAATTCTGCTTGCAGAAAAGCATTAAAGTTCTTGCAAGCAAGCTCAACAAATACTTACTGAGAATCTGTTGTACCTTATAGCTTACTCACCTGGCAGCCTATCAATTAATGAAAGCAAATGGCATGAGACATCATAATCTACTCTTACTATACTCATGAAAGATGATGTTAAACACACAGGAAAACAATATGACTTCTCTTATGTTGCTTATGTACTAGGTGTTCTTTATTTATTTTTTAATTTTTAATTTTTTTTTTTTGTCTTTTTGAGACAGGGTCTCACTATTCAGTTCAGGCTGGCCTTAAGCTCACTTTGTAGCTCAGGCTGGTCTCGAACTCACAACAATCCTCCTGCCTCAGCCTCCCCAGTGCTGGGATTACAGGCCTGCGCCACCACCCCCGGCCTAGGTGTTCTTTAAATGTTTCCTTCTTATTCAACCCAGATCATCATGTGAGTGAGAATGCCCAGGGGCCTTCTGGGTCCTCATTCAACCCAGGCCCAGCATGTGAGACTGCCTGGGACCCATGGGATCCTGATTTGACCCATGCGAGTGGGACCACCCAGGGCCCACTGGATCCTGATTCAACCCAGAGCCCAGGCCCGGTATATGAGTGAGACCACTGGGGTCCTGGTGAGTTCTTATTTGAACCAGGCCCTGTATGTATGTATGACCACCCGGGGGCCAGCAGATCCTCAATCCAATCAGAGCCCAGACCCATGTGTGAGTGAGACCACCTGGGACCCGCTGGATCTTCACTGGACCCAGAGACCAAACATGGTGTGTGTGACCATCCAGGGCCCGCTGGATTGTCATTTGACCCAGAGCCCAGGCCCAGAGTGGAACCCTGCAGCAGAACTCCCTGCAAAGAGACTAGAGACAAGAAACACCCAGCTGATTCAGGAGCAGAGCATCTTTTCAGAGTGGCACAGAGAGTTCAACTCCAAGGGCTGCAGCAGGAAGAAGTGCAGCATAGCAACCAGACCCAGGGAACACCCACTTGGACCAGTTTAAACTTGATAGATCTGGACCTGGTTCTAAGGTAATAACTGTCTAAGCTCTACACCAAAGGTCAGAAGACAGTGATATACAAAATTACAAAGAGAAAGAGCAAAATGCATTCTTAGGCCTTGAGTCCATCCAGAAAAAATGCAGAAGGCACTAGCATAGAAGAAATTGGAAATCACATACCTGAAATCTCTGAAATAATAGCATATGGAGTAAAGAAACAACTGCGGAAAGGAATAGAGTAAATCAGATTAGAAATAATTTCTGAAGTAAAAAAAAAGAAATGATAACTATAATGAAAGAAGTATTAAGTGCTCCTAAAGAAGACACTGATTAAAAAAAGAGAATATAAAAGTGATGGAATCCTTGAATAAACAATTTAGGAAAGAAATAGAATGCATGAAGCAGATTCAAAGTCATATATAGGAAATTAAAACCTCAATCACAAGTTGGCAAAAATGTTTGAATGAAAGTGAAAATAGACTTTCAGACCTTAAAGACACTATTACAGCTAGTGAAAAAGTGAGAAAAGATCTCTTAAAACAACTAAGATGCAGGAAAAAATAATTGAACACCTGCAAGATGACACAAAGATGAACAAGGTGAGAAGCTGAGACCTTCTTTCTCAACAATGAGAAAGGAGTCAATACAAATGATATAAAAAGAATATGGATGGAAGTAATAGCAAAAAACTTCCCAAATATGGGGAAACAATTTGACATTCAGTAACTGAAGCATATCGAACTCCAAATAACATCAGCCCAATTAAAAACACACCCAGACATATAATAATCATCATCCCAGAAATTCAACACAGTAACAGTGTACTAAAAGCTGCTGAAGAAAATAAACAGATCACACTTAAAGGAAAACCCATCAGAATAACAGCAGATTTCTCTTCACAAACCATTAAGGCAAGAAGAACATGGAGCAAAATAATACAAGTCTTGCAAGAAAATAAATTCCAACCTAGAATGATGTACCCTTCAAAACTCTCTTTCAAGTATAATGGAGAAGTGAAATACTTCCGTGACAAAGAACAACTTAATAATTTCATGATGACAAAGACAAGCCTACACAGATTACTAAAAGATGTTCTAGAGAGGGAGCAAAATGACCACAACTCCATGAATGAGACCGGAAAGAACCCACCAAATAGAGCAAAGAATTAAACACAGGAGAATAACAGGTACACAAAGGCAGTCTTCCAGTTATTCTTTTTGTGTATAGCAGCAAAAAAATTTCCATCGGCACACTCTACAAATGGACTTCCCCTGAACCCTATGGGTCACGATTCTATCTGGGTCTACGGGGTAGATATCAGGGAAATAGCTGTAGCTCAGACCCCCCAGTGACACCTGGCCACCAGTAAGCGTCATGAAGACTAACCGTGTCCATGACATTTTAGAATTTTGTGCACAATCTTATCCCTAAACTGTTAGAAGTGCTGATCATTTATTTGCCATTTCAGTATTTATCCTGTTTTATTCTTAATAATTCTTTACTATCATGAAAATTTTTTCTTCATTCAATTGTTTTAAAACATTTAATTTTTAATTAATATTTAATTTTCTGAATATTGCTTAATCTTAATTTTTGTTTTAAGATTCATACTGTATCTTTGATTTACAATCACTTAAAAAGACTTGATATATTTTCTAGTATTAGAAACTTTAAAAAGTATATTTCCATTTCCCACTGACTTTATATTACTTCTTCCTTGTCTTTTACACACACACACACACACACACACACACACACACACACGAAAAAATAAATAGGTGTATAACCTGACATAAGATTGATATTGTCTCGTAGAAATTTTTAATGACCTTTTAAATGGGTTAATCTAATATATTTTTCATAGTCCTATATAAGTACCATTTTGAGAGCTCTTTATTCTTTATCCAGGACCATACAGAAACTTCCTTTTCCTTCTGGATTATGGTCTTTGTTATTTCCTATATGCTACATCTGGAAATATTAAAATATTTCAATTTGTACAACTGGAAAATATTTTACTTTTAGTTTTTTATTTATTTATTTTTTACTTTTAGTTTTTAAATGTATGTTTGCTAAGTATAAAATTCAAAGAGGACAAATTTGTTTTTTTCTTTTAGTCCTTTAGTCTCTTACACATTTGGTCTTTTTTTTTCTTTTTAATGTGGAATAAGTTGGTATTAATTTTGTTCTTCCATAACTAATATTGTTTATGTACATGCTTTAATGATTTTTTTAATAATAAGTTTGGACAATTTCATTTTTATGTATCTTGGTATGATTTTATTCAAATTTCTTTTGCAAAAAGTTTTATTTTTCTTGGAAATGTGGTGTTACAAGTTCAACTAATTTCAGAAATTTTAAATCTTTAAATATTTATTGCTTACCCTTTCCTACTTTGAGAATTCTAATTATATGAACATAAGTTTCTTGATTTTGACTCAGAGTAAACTATTATGACTGATCTGTAAATTCTTTTTCATTTTTATTTTGGACAGTTTTATTTTTTTATTTTTTATTTTTTTTTTTGGACAGTTTTATTGTTATATTCATTTAAGTTTGTAAATAATTTATTACAATCTACACTTGATGTTAGCCAAAAGGCTGAGAAGCAATACAATGTACAATCTATTATTAATCTCATGCTTTGGATTCATTTCAGAAATATTTCTTTAAAATTCAGTCCATTTACATCTTATACCTTTCACATTTCAATATTTGTCTACAATTTTTAATATGATATATAATTATTGATTTTCAATAAGCTTAATAAAAAGGAAAAAATAAATGTTTCCTTCTTTCTCTGGCTTAGCTTCAACAGTTTATTACCTTTTAAATTCCGTACTTCATATCCTCAATTAATTACAGCTTTCTTTCTCTCTTATAAAATGTATCCTATTTTGATTAATCACTTGGGTTACTGCGCCTCTAAATGATCACCCACCAACTTCTTTTCGATCTCTGTTTCAGGTGTCTATGTCAAATCCAGAACATTTCTACTATAAAGCACTTGGCTAGCCCCGTAAGATTGTGAATAAATTATAGGAAAAGAAGTTTAATAATAATAGCAAGCATCCCTTAAAAATAGTCTTAAAGACAACAGGAAAGTAAGATATGATTATTTTAATGTATTGAATTTTAAGTGAAGCAGATAAATTCAGTTTTGGAAAAATGAGGTAGAAGGGCAAGCCACGTGCCAGTGTTCTGGTCTACCCTGAAAAGGCAGAACGTTTCACAGTAGCTGAATTTGCTATCAGGTTGAATACTAGCTGGGAGGCAAGCAACAGTGCCTGAAGCTCTTACTTTTTTAACTTCAGCTCCTTCATTGATGTCCTTGGGAACAAGGGCATCCTCTATCCACTTCTCCCCTTAATCCAAGTGTTGCTTTGTTGCTTTGCTGCT
Source organism: Ctenomys sociabilis (assembly GCA_004027165.1). Classification (NCBI taxonomy): domain Eukaryota; kingdom Metazoa; phylum Chordata; class Mammalia; order Rodentia; family Ctenomyidae; genus Ctenomys; species Ctenomys sociabilis. The sequence continues at coordinate 17,041 of PVKA01015703.1, read as the reverse complement.
AGAGTCCAGGGACTTCAGATTCATAACCTGGGTAAAATTCAGGCACAGCTGTAGTGCACCAACACTATTTAGTGGAGATGTGCTGGAAGAGATTCATGTTTCTTGGACTAATGGCAGGTCTCCCTATGACTTAGCTTTCACACTTGTATAAGACAAACAGGGTGACTATTCCTTCTTTTTCCACCTTCCTCCTGGGACCATTTCCTTTTTACACTACATATTTTAGTAGTCATATTATGTCATGGGTATTCATTTGCTGAACCCAAATGGCTCTCGGAAGAACAGAACTTGAATGTTAATTTTCCTCTGTATCATCAGTGTACAGCACAGTATCTGGTTTAGACCATAGGCACCAGTGTAGTACAATTGACAAAAATATCCTGTGAAATGTTGAAAAAAGATTCACCATCTTCAAATTGTGCGTGTGTGTGTGTGTGTGCGTGCGTGCTTGTGCTTTGAGAGTATGCAAGCACATGTGCACACATATAGGCATTAGACTAACTTTCTGTGGCCACGGTAATAATGTTAAATTTTGTAATTATTTGCAAGACAAAGTAGCATTACCAATCACAATCTATGCTGTCAACTTTCAAAAAATTTTTGTTATGCATGTTTTGATGATATAAAAATGTGTGTGGACTGTAGTATGGGTTTTAAATTAGTAGTATTAAGTTAAAAACTGCACCAAGTTAATTAAAATTTAGCACCTATCTTTAAATTACAGAAATAAAATAGCAACCCAGCTGCAGTACACTACAGTGTTCAAGGTTTAAGGATGACATAAGCATTCCCATGGTTGTGATTAATGAACAGTTTATAGGGCTGACATTTAACATCAAAGTAAAATCTCCCATAAAGTCTCTAGTAAGCCTGTAGCTAACTTCTGGGTGAGCTCATAGCACCATTTTTGGAAGTGTGTTCCCCCAGGGGTCCCAGCACAGACACTGGGCTCATTAAGACATGAGACCTATCCGTGGCAACATTTCACAGTGTTCTAGCTTGGCAGCATTCAACATGGAGTTTTATGGCTGTAGAACAGTTTGAGAAAAGAAAAATATAGCGCGTGGGAAGGATTCTTATATTTACACTGTTAAGCACAATGTATTGTAAGTCAACTAGTCAAATGTGTTCTCAGGTATCTTATTTATTCTCAGAAGCAAAGGCAAGAAGCTGGTGAGTTTTCTGTATTTTCATATCAACATCCCTGAGGCGTTTTAATTTAAGGGGAAACAAAATCTGTGACCTATTTTTAAGCACCCGAGACTGATTAACCTTTGTTTAATTTCAACTAACTTAAGCAACCTGGAAATAGGTTTCCTTCATTTTTCTGTAGGAAGTAGAGAAAGTGGTTATGTAAATACAGAATGCGAGAAGAGATATTAATTACATAGATGCTTATGTCAATTTTGAGGCAGATTTATTAAAAAAATTTCCCTTTATCTGATATAGAAATGTTTCTTAGCTTTACTGCTTTAAATAAGACACTAGTTTTATACATGAATAAAGCCAGAGGTGGCTAGGGAGATAGCTCAGCAGTGTAAGCCCTGGCCTGGCAAGCACAAGGAAAGGAGTTTGATCCCTGATACCACATGCTGTGCTGGCCCCAGAACCCTGGAACCCAAGCTGGTCCCAAAACTGGATGTTGTAGTGCGTACTTGTAATCCCAGCGCTGGGGAGGCTAACACAGGAGGATCACTGCAAGTATGAACTGCTTAGTGAGAGCCTACATCCAATAAATTAATCAATACAGAAAAGCCAGAAGCAATTTTGACAAGTATCCATATCCTATGCATGTATATCTTTACAAAGAAAACATTTTTTTTTGGAAGAAATTGGAATATGTCTCATCTCCAAAGTAAAGTGAATCAATCATAGTGTTAAATACTGACTGGTGAGACAGGACTCATGGGAAGGTTCCTAACTAACATTTGACATTTTTGATAACGTTCTGGATTACACAGCTTTTGGCTAGGATGTTATGTAAACATCCTTAGTTTAGGAGAAAGAAGATTTACCCCTTAACTTGTGACTCAGGTCTTACTTTCTGTTAGAGTACAAGAGTATAGAATATGACTTTTATGGGGCAAAAACAGTACATGAGCAAGCTGTTTTAAGCCATATATGTCTGTACAATTCCAATAGAATTAAGGTTAAGTAACATGGAAGAGATTGATTTGGATAATGATGCTATTGTGAGTTTCTATAGCAACAAGCATAGTAAGCTTTTAGTTTGAAACCAAGAACTGAGATTATTGTTTATTGACCAAGTTTATCTTTAAAAATTACTAGAATTGCTACATCCAGAAATTAAATGTTCCTAGTGAAGAATATTTTATGTTGTTGATAAACCATAATTATTTAAAACTTCTTTGGTAATTGTTTAATTATTGTATGTGTATATTTAGTGCTTATAAAGTCATAACTAATCTACTTCAGATTAATATTATATACCTCTGATATGATAACTTTTCTGTTTCTGTAGCCAAAATTGATTTGTTTGGAAATGAGAAATTTTTATATTGACCTCTTTGTCCTGTTGCATATTTTAATTTTCCTTAGCTAAATATCATTTCAGTGAAGCCCTTTATAAGTCCAGCAACCAGTCCCAACGGGTTCTAAAACACATAAACAGCCACAGACAGAAATGGCTCTACTTTTCTAGAACCATTTTCTGTACTACTTAGCTTCTCCATTACTAAGATATGATACTTGACATACACAAGATAGAGAGATTGAATTTTGGCTCATGGTTTAATGGGATTTAGTTGATGGTGAGGGCAGAAGCATCTGGTGGAAGGGTGTTGTAGAGAAAGATGGGTAACTCATGGTGGTTGTAAGCAGAACAACACCAGAAAGGAAAGAAGGATACTAGATATAGACCTAATGTCATGCCTCTGTGATCCACTCAGACATGCCCAGAATTAATACTTCATTAATACCTTGGGCAATTCACAAGATAATAAAGTTGAGAGTCCACTTTATTGTCACATCCAGTGCCAAGTACTTTGTTAGAACAGCGCAAACAGACTAAGATACCTGCTTAGTCCATGGTCGTATTCCCATAAAAAGTGTCTTTGATTTAGTTTTATGACACAAGGTGACATGTTCATAGGTTTCAGGGATTAAGGAGTTGGTATCTTGGTAAGTAGGCATTTTTGTATCTGGAATAATAGCACACTGTAATTTCTGTAGTAGATAAAAGATGATGAAATATTTGTAGTAATTGTTATAGTTAGGAGCATAAAACAGAAGCTTTTAGTGTCTATACATGATAACTACTACATGTTTCATGAGTAATAGTTTTAAGGTTTCTTGGCAAAGTAGACAAAAAGTAAAATATAGATTTTACTGCACAGTTCAAATGATATTCTTCCAAGAACTTATCATTTTACTTCTTCATGAAGACTTATTTATCCATATGAATTATACTCATTAGCCAGTAAGTGCAAGAAACAAACTGTGTAGTAGATCTTGCTTTCATAAAGACTTATACAGCCAGGTGGATGACAAATGTTGGTGAAGTTATTATGTGTGATGACTAATATGATTATAAATACTAGTGACAAGAATGAAGGGAATGGATAGCTTCATGAGGATATAAATGGAGTTTCTAACCGAGTGAGGGGATCAGGGAAGATTTCAGAAGTCAGGGAGATAAAAGCTAATAGCCCCTGAGAAAATGGCTTAATCTTTAGGAATCTGTGTCTTAGATGTTTATGCCATGAGAAAAGCAACTGTAAAAACTATTGATAGACAGTTCCGTTTATCTGTGTAAGGCATTGCCAGTGAAAACATTTTCAGTAAATCTGTTTTGAGTTTCTAAAATCCTCCATTGGTACAATTTTTGTGACGATGGTCTAATGCTCATAAGAGAGTGTCTGTATTTTCAATGAGCACTAGACGGGCTGGTGAGAGGAGAAATGTAAAGTTAAAATTATGTGCCTGAGTTCATTTTCTTGTTGGCACAACAATAGCACACACTGGGTGATGTATGAAGAATAAGTTCAACTCACAGTTCTGGAACCTGGAAGGTCCGGGGTTGAGGAGCCACATTGGCGAGGGCCTTCTTGCTGCTTCTGGGACTCTGTAGAGTACCAATAAGAAAAGAGCATCACGTGGCCAGAGGGTACAACCAAGAGAATGAGCCAGCTGGCTTTTATGATAGACTGTTGCCAAGAAAATGCATCGTTCTACTAACGCATGGATATATTAGTCCCTTCATGAGGGCCTAATCATGATTAAAACATGTTAATGACCCCACATCTCAGTGTTTTCCCATTGCTGAGATAGACTACTTGTCACCCACAGTTTAAAAGAGGAGATTATTTTGCTTCATGGGCTAAGGATTCAGTCCACAGTTGGCTGACTCCAAGGCAGAAACAGCAGGGCTGAAGAGCCTGAGCAGAGGAAAACTGCTTATGGCACTGAAGTCAGGAAGCAGAGAGCAAGAGGAGAGGATCAAGAAGGGAGATATTCCCTTCATGATCAACCTCCATTGACTTTCCTCTAGCCAAATCCATCTCTAAGCAAGCTATCTATAATGTTCCCATCATCCAATGAGCTTCCAGAAACCCTTCCGCATGGTGTTGCCTTTTCCCCCTCCAGAAGTGATTTTTCAGAAGTCATTTTCATTAACATTTATTAGTGGAGGTGAGTGAGATATTTCCATATCAACTTCAGGCCCTCTACCACCAATTCCTGATCTCTAGCAGTGGCTATTCTTAGGACATGTGATACCTGTCTTTCTGCATATTACTTATTTCATTTACCTACCTGTATGTCCTCTAGTTTCACTTATGTTCCTACAAATGGCAGGGTTGTATTCTTTGGTTATCACTTTACTTTGCGTATGCATCATATTTTCCTTATCCATTCATCTACTGAGGAGCATTATGCTGGTGCCATGCAATAGTGGTTGTGAGCAGAGTCACAATGAACATGGGCTTGTGGGCATCTTTTCGTTATGCCGACTTTTTGATTCCTTTGAGTTATGCAAAGGTGGGATAGCTGGATCATATGATAATTATAGTTTTTAGTTTTTGAGGAGCCTTCATACTATTCTCCAAAATGTCTCTAGTAATTTACATCCTCATCAACCTCTTTTTCTGTTGCCACCTCTTAATACTTCAAGGGAGAGCTTGTTCTCTTGGGAACATTCAAGCCATAGTGCAATATTATTAGGTTACTTTTAGGTTACTGTCTCAGTGATGTTAGTAACTTTCTGAATTGTTTTCATAGTGTGTGTGTGTGTGAGCGGGCACAGGGTTTCACTATGCAACTCAGATGCATAGTGATTATCATGTTCTCAGCATCCCTAGTGCTGGGATTATAGGCATGTGCCACCATACCTGGACTCCAGCACCAGTTTAGCCACCTGAGGGTGGGGCCAGTGTGGCATGCAGTGCCAGGGATTGAAACCTGGCCCCTGCGCTTGCCTAAGCAAGTGCTTAGTCTGCTGAGCTATCTCACTGGTCCTTCTGAATTGTTTTCTTTAAAAAATATAAAACAAAATTTTGTCTGTGTCATACGCATTCTATATTGCTATCGTCTAAAGGATCCAGCCCTGACAGTATTCTTGTTTTTGGGATAGTATTTGTACAGATATGTGTATGTATCTTCTGTGATATTTATATATCTGTGAATCTCAAGCAACGATGTGCAAGAATTTAGAAGCTAGAAAGTTATTTAAAGTTTTGTAAACTTTCATACTTGCTACTAGATAAACATTCTGAGGATTTATTTTTATTAGATTATTTGGAGCTTGAACATGTTGCTTTCTGGCAATGTGTTTGTCATATGAATTTGACACATCAAGTGAATTATCAAGAAACTTAAAATAGCTTATCAGTTTGAGTGAGAGGGAAGATTAACAAATTTCTCATTTAAGGGAGATCGCTCAGTGGAATAACTGCTTCCCTGGAAAGTGCAGGGCCTGAGTTCAATCCCCAGTTCTGCCAAAAAAAAGAAAGAAATTTCTCATTTAAAATGCTAAATATCTTGATCATATTCTCTACAGCTTGGAAACTAGCAATTATGAAATGCAAATCTCTATAGGGCAAATACACAGAATTGGCCCCAAACAATCTATTATTTATAACTAGGTATTATTTTGATACAAAATAAAAATAAGCAAATGCCACTGTATAGTTTTTTTTTAATCTGTAAAATGAAAATCTGATTTGTACTAATTTGATATGTTTTATTCTTTGAGCACCAGTGGTAAAATAGTTTAAATTTTTTATCAGCATATATTCGTAGTTTATGATAATTATAGTAATCTTGGGGAATTAATATATTTGCTTATGAAATCTTGATCATTTTTGTTTCCCCTTACTCCCTGCCCTCCACTCTCCCTTATTCTCCAGAGTCTGCTTCCCTGTCTCCTATCATCTTTTATTTTGGGATTCTTATGTTAGAAAAAGTTGTCTAATATTTAACCTTTTGTGCTTGATTTATTTCACTTAGTATATATTTTCTAGGTCTGTTCATTTTCCTACAAATGATCCAAATTTATTTTCCTTTATGGCACAATATTATTCCACTGTGCATTTATGCTATATTTTTTAATCCATTCATCTGTTGAAATGCAAATCGTAGCACTGAGATTCTGTATTATTGCAATAAGAATGGCTATCATTATTATTTTAAAGAATGGTTATTATTATTATTATGTATTTATTTATTTATTTTTGTATTTTTAGAGAAGGGTCTACAGGGTGTTCAAGGTCTCACTACTAGATTGGACACATAGTGATCCACCTGTCACAGCCCCCCAAGAGGTGGGATTTCAGGAACATGCCACCACACCCAGTCTCATTTGGGGTCTCAGTGTGCCCCACGGGTGAGGCCAGCATGGCAGGCCTGAGGATTGAACCCCTGCCCCCTGCATCTGCTGGCAGGTACTTTAATCTGCTGAGCTATTTAGCTGGCCCAAGAATGGTTATTATTAAGGACTCAAAAACCAAAATATCCTAGAGAGATTGTCACAAAAAACCCAAAACCCATGTCTACTGTTGGTGGGTCTGTAAACTAGGTAACCACTATGGAAAGCAATGTAGAGACTCCTCAAAAACTAAAAATAGAAATTTTGTTTGACCCAGTTATACCTCTTATAAGTATCTTCCTAAAAGAGTTAAAGTCATTGTGCTATAGTGAGACATACGTACCTATGTGTATAGCTGCACAACTTACAAGAGCCAAATTATCAATTTGATTGTTAGTACTCCAACCATGCCCTGATATTTTTCTCTAATCCTGCAATATTCAATGAAAAGGTATTCTTGTTTTGTGCTTTAGAATGAAAATATTTATGTCATACTGAAATTGAGAGCAATTGCTGGCCAGTACTCTGCCTTATTGACTTGTGCTCAGGCCCTAAGGAAACGAGGCATAGTGATTCCTTTTAGTGGCATTGTTTTTTCTTTAGTATCTTGTTTAAAAAACTTGTTCATATCCGAGTGGAGGAGTGATGGTGAAAAGTCTATTAATAATCATCAAAATTAAAGCCAGACAGATAATTTTAGATGGTGAGGTAGATTACCTAGTGATTTTTGCATAGTGGAAAAGCCTGTCCACTTCCCCTGAGTGTGTGAAATGGGGGCAAATGTTCTAATTCTTTAAGAAGTGAAAGCTTAGATTTTTAGATAATATATACTTTTGCTTAAACTTAGCAATAGATTTAAATTCTAGAGAAGAATGAGAATACATTTTCAAATTAGAGCTATCCCACTGATACTGCTGGGGGTGATGATATCTAGCTTTTCTTTCTTTTTTTTTTTTTTTTTTGTCTTTTTGAGACAGGGTTTCACTATGCAGTTCAGGTTGGCCTGAAGCTCACTTTGTAGCTCAGGTTGGTCTCGAACTCACAACAATCCTCCTGCCTCAGCCTCCCCAGTGCTGGGATTACAGGCCTGCGCCACCACGCCCGGCTATCTAGCTTTTCTAGGTGTGAAAAATGTCCCCACAAGGAATATAAACGTGTACTGTAAACATGTACTAATAAAAAATAAGCACATGAAAAGAAAAAAATTATTAACCAGAAAATGCAGTGAGTTTTTGTTGAACAAACTTAGTGTCTTCTAAGTCCATTCTTGGTTAGAATGGACTAAAATTATTTGAGGACAAATCTGTAATTAAATTATAAGTAAAGGAAAAAAATTAATTTAAAAAGGGTTATACATTTTCTTCAAAATATCTGTCATTGTGTTTGATTTTTGTATTGAATCCCTTAGATTTAAAGTAGCTAGTAGAAACTTAATATAGAAAAAAGAAAAGAAATGATCCTTGGTCAGTTGAATAAAAGTTACTTTTCAAGCAGAGCACTTGGGCAGGGCTGAAAGATAGCTTTTAAGGTCAGCCATTCATATGTTAGTGTGGTTAAAACCTCTTTTTTTTTCAGGTTTCTATGCAAATATAGGGAAGGATGCTACTGGATGTCAGAAAAAGTCTTGTGCCTAGGAGAACATATAAGGGACTTATACTTATCTCAACTATTTCCTGGATGTAACAAAATCATTGCTGGTTGCTTCTTAGAGCATTAGACTTTTTGTAGGTGTTCCTTTTCCTGTTTGATCAGTCTACTTTTATATTTATGTAGCATCACAGCTCTCAGGATGAATTTTTCAGAGGTCTGGATGAAGAAGAAAAACTCAACAATAGACTGGACATGCCTGTAGGCCAGCAAAGGAAAGAATGATGAAAGTTATGGCATCTCACAAAGTATGAAAACTAGTATATATTTTTCTTGAGCTGTACCTCAAGTGTAAAATAGAAGCCATCTCATTTTGAATCCTGTGTGAAAAACGTCACCTAGAAAGAAAAAAGTGCTATAACTTCAGCTTCTTGTGTGGTAGAAGCTTATAGAATGGTGCTAGGGAAACAGAAAGCTGGACTTTTATATAAAAGTAGACACATAATATTATAGTCATCAGGGCTGGCCCAATAACTCAGTGGATTAAAGCATCTGCTTAGACACAAGGGCTGGGAGTTTGATCCCCGGGCCTACTGTGCTGGCCCTGCTCCCGGGGCACACTGAGACTGAGACTGGGCATGGTTGCGCCCACCTGCCATCCCAGGACTTGGGAGGCTGTAAAACAAGAGGATCAATACGAGTCCGATCTACGGAGTGAGACCCTGTATACCCTGTACGCCCTGTCCTAAACACACACACAAAAAAAAAAAAAGAAAGAAAAAAATATGGCTATGAGAAGCCAATTATTTTAGGTTATCAGAAAAACAGAATATACCCACAACATAGTTCCAGAAGTAAGTATCTGAGAAAGTTGTGGGAAAGTACCTGCTTATCCCCTGCCTCCTTCTTTGAATTTCTCTAATATTTTATCATATTTCCTATATTTGGGCATTTCCTGCCATAAAACTTGATGGGAAGCAGAGTCCATTTCCTGCGTTATAAACAGCAAATCACTTACTACCATAGAAACAATAAATTCTGGAGCATTTCTTCTCCGGCTCCTATAGAGCCAGGTTAATGAACGTGTAGTTGGAATTCTCCGTATGGGGTTAGCGATGCAGCGCTAGGACCGTAAAGGGGGAGGAGCTCTCTGTGCTGATACTTAGGCCGAGGCTGTGGCCGTGGAGCCTTGCCCTGTGCCTGCCTCTTCTAAGTTTGGCTGTCCAGCCTTCCCCGTGAAGGTGACAAACCAATATCTTTTATATCTTTGAGCTGTACCTCAAAGTGAGTCCTTTTTTTTTTAAATCAGCTGGGATTTGTTTTCATTCTTAACAACTGCCTAATACACAAGAAACTTACAAGAAACTTTTCAAGTCCTCCCTCTTACTTTTTCAGGGCAAATGGATGAATGGGGAGGACTTGAAAATTAAATTGAGCTTAGAAAGACCTTCACTCCACATAATAAAATTGAGCTTAGAGAGGCTTTTACTCCGTGAGAATAAGAAAAAAAGGTGGAGAACATAATTCTGTGTGATAACTGAGGAGCTTAGAGCGTGACAAGGAGCAAAGGCAGCTGGAGAAACGAGGCTGCTTAGCAGCTAGTCTGTCTCTTAGTATTTATAGTTTTACAGAATAGGGAGGCCGACCTGGCTTCTCTCTCTCTGCTGTAAACCCTGGCCCTAACAAGCGGCCTGGCAAAGAGCAGTTGCCATGAGAATTTGTAAGTTAGTTTTCACGGTTCTGCAGTTTCTTGATGTTAGGAATTAAGCTAAATAAAGTTTCAAAGAATGATATACCATTGGTTTAATTCTTTCTGAATTCTCCCCAATTGAAAAGGAGATTGATTTTTATTTTAATAGAGCTGTAAGCCATTTTTTCATGTGTCTTCTGGTTTGCAGAGATTCTTTAATTACTGCAGATCCACTTCTTGTATTTCAATTATTTGGGCAATTAATATGGGAGAAAGCAGTCTTTCCGAAGTACCTGCTTGTGAGTTCAGAGTGTAAATGTATTATTGCTGCTGCTATGTAAAGTCACAAGGCCAAAAAAGCTTAGAGAGTTAGAGACAAACAGTAGCAAAATATACAGACTTTTTGCTTATTAAAAAAAGCAAAAAATGAAAGACATATTATAAGCTTTAAAGACAGATGGCAGTTTGAGAAGCCAGATGGCCAATTTCCAAATATTACAGCCTGAGATGGCCTTATTATTAGAAAGGAAAATAACAGGAAAATATTGGTAAATTCTGTCTCTTCATTTTTCCCTCTGCCTATCTGATAGTGGTAAGGTATTTTACATTCTTTTATAGTGTTTGGAATGGATTTCTGAATTGTAAATCTTGTGTGCATATGTATATAAACATTTGATAAATTCTGTGACATAAAACAAAAGTGTAGATGGTAACTTCAATATTTTGCATCTTACAGCATATTACCCTTCAGTTAGAAGGAAGGGTGGTTTGTGTTTTCATTGCTGTCACCGTCAGTTATATGTGACTCCTGTCTATTTTCACCAGTAATTCCGCTGAAGTTTGAATCACAGAGTTAAATAATAGCTAAGATAAATATTAAATAGACAACTTATTTGATGATTCCTTGAGATTATCTGAGATGGCTAGGTCTTATTTGCTGTGGTTTGTGTCTAGGTGTCCCCTCCAAAGCTTCATGCAGTCATGGGGCAGCTTCTAGAGTTTGTGATTGATTACTGTGGGTGTAATGCTGCGCCTGCGTGGGGCAGGTGATTTGCAGTACAATATAAGGAGGGATGAGAGGCTGGTGCTCCCTCCTGCTCCTTTCAGTCTCTGCTCTTTGCTACCACTATGAAAGGCTGCTCTTTGCCTTGTGCCTCTCTTAGGACCAGCTGAGTATGGACTGGAACCTCCAGAGACTGTGAGCTAAATCCTTCCTTCCTTCAAGTGTCAGGTATTTGTCCCAGCAATGAGAGAAGAGTAACTGAGACATTATTACATATATTATTTCACATCCACAGGGAAATTTTACACTTCATAATGAAACACAAATTTTTTTTGTGAGTTAAGAGGAATATGAATTAGAAGGCAATTCAGTATTAAATCAGATGGAAAATATGTTCACCATATCCAAGAAAATAAAAGCATATAGAGCAATCTTGCTCCTGAACCAATGACTTGTAGTCAGGGATAGCCACTACTGCTCACTGGTATGACAAAAGGAGCTTTGATAATCATCAGCACATTGATCTGCACTCTAGTCTGACTTACCTAGTGTTGGTTTGTCTTAGATACCAATATTTTAACTTTTAATCTTAAAATTAGGGCTTCTCTCTGCTTGTTTATTAGTGCACATTTGCATTGCACAATATCGCGTTCATGGTGAGGACTGGTACATGTATATAACACATCTCAATTTCTTTTTCATCCCTTTTCCTTCAGCGAGCCCCCATTCCATCTCTTGATCTCCTTCCCATTTGAAGAAGACATATCCCCTTACTTCTTATTATCTGACTTTTATTTTGTTCTTTATTTATATTTTGTGTTTCTCATATAAGAGGTACCGTGTGATAATTAAGCTTGTGTGTACATAGCCTACATCCAAGATTAACTATTAAGACTTGAGCTATGAACATGGCTATGCATGATTACTACAGTATAACCTCAACTCAGGAAGATATCTAAAAGGGAAATACATGGATCAAATGATGTTTGTGGTTTTAGTTTTTTAAGGAATATTCATAGTGATTGCTATAGTGGTTGTATAACTTACATCCTGCCATAATGGAACGTTTCCTTTTTCCTTACGTCTTCCACAGCATTTGATATTATTTGATTTCTTGGTGATAGTCATTGTTTTTAGAGTAAGATAGCATTTCATTGTTGTTTTAAACTCATTACAATAGGAGGTGCAAAAGAAAATTGAATACTCTAATTGTGGTTCCTTTGGCGTTGTGCATTCCATTGATTTGGACGAGTTTATCTATACTGTAGTAGCACACAGTATTTTCACTGCACAGATAATTCTCTGCATTTTGTCTGTTTTTGTCTTCTCCATGCTGTGATAACCACTGATATTTTTACTGTCTTCATAGTTTTTCCTTTTTCAGAATGTCGTAGTATAATTTCAAATCAGGAATTGTGATGCCTCCTGCCTTGTCTTTATTGGCCAAGATTGCCTTTGCTATTCTAGGTCGTTTGTAATTCCAAATAAATTTTAGGAATGATTTCTCTATGTCTGGGAAGTATATTGGTGGCAGTTTGATAGGGATTGCATTAAATCTGTACAGCAATTTTGGGAGTATGGCCATCTTCACAATGTTGGTTTTTCCTATCCAGGAGCATGGAATATCTTTCCATTTTCTGAAATCCTCTATAATCTCTTTTCTTAGGGTGTTGTAATTTTCCGCGAAAAGATCTTTGACTTCCTTGGTTAAGTGAATCCCAAGGTATTTCATTTTCCGCGGTGCTATTGTGAAAGGTATTGTTTCTATTGTTTCCCATTCAGTGTGTTTGTTATCTGTGTAGAGGAATGCTACTGACTTTTGAGTATTGATTTTGTATCCTGCTATGCTACTGAATTTCCCTATCAGTTCTAGTAGTTTCTTGGTGGAATTTTTGGGATCTTCCAAGTAAAGTATCATGTCGTCTGCAAATAGTGATAATTTAACTTCTTCTTTACCTATTCTTATTCCCTTTATTTCTCCCTGTTTTCTAATGGGTGTTGCTAAGGATTCCAAGAGTATATTAAATAGGCGGGGTGATAGAGGACATCCTTGTCTTGTACCTGATTTAAGAGTAAAATATTTCAGTTTTTCCCCATTTAGGATTATATGAACTTTTGGGTTGTCATAGATGGCTTTTATCATGTTAAGATAGAGTCCATCTATTCCAATTTTCTGTAGGACCTTGAACATGAATGAGTTTTGGACTTTGTCAAAGGCTTTCTCTGCATCAGTTGAGATGATCATGTGGTTTTTAGATTTCAGTCTATTAATATAGTGTATTACATTTATAGATTTTTGAATATTGAACCATCCTTGCATCCCTGGCATGAATCCTACCTGGTCATGGTGTATGATCTTCTTGATGATTAGCTGTATTCTATTTGCCAGGATTTTGTTGAGTATTTTTGCATCTATGTTCATGAGGGAGGTTGGCCTGTAGTTCTCCTTTTTGGTTGTGTCTTTTCCTGGTTTTGGAATCAGTATTATACTTGCCTCCAGAAACGATTTCAGGAGGACTTTTTCCTTTTCAGCTTCATTGAACACTTTGTGGAGTGTGGGAATTATATCTTCTATAAATTTCTTGTAGAATTCAGCTGTGAATCCATCAGGACCTGGACTTTTCTTTGTCGGTAAGCTTTTTATTATGTTTCGTATTTTGTTGGCTGTTATCGGCTTATTGAGAGTTGTAATATCTTCTTGATTCAGTTTTGGTAATTTGTACCTTTCGAGGAATCTGTCCATTTCTTCTGTGTCTTCTATTCTGTGAGCATAAATATTCTCAAAGTAACTATTGATAATCTTCAGAATTTATATTGAGTCTGTGGTGATTTTACACTTTTCATTCCTTATCGCTTGTACTTGAATTTTCTTTTGCCTCTTTTTGATGAGGTTGGCAAGAGGCTTATCAACTTTATGTAGTTTTTCAAGGAACCAACTTTTTGATTTGTGGATTCTTTGAACTGTTTTTTTTCATCTCAATTGAATTAATTTCTGCTCTAATCTTTATGATTTCTTCCCGTCTTTGCACTCTGGGTTTGGTTTGCTCTTCTTTTTCTAGTTGTCGGAGGTGCAACATTAGGGTGCTAATTTGTTCCCTTCTATGTGTGAGTTTATAGCTATTATTTTCCCTCTAAGAACTGCTTTCATTGCATCCCATAAATTCCAGTAAATTGTACTTGAATTTTCATTGAACTGTAGATATTGTTGAATTTCTTGCTGAATTTCTTCTGCAACCCATTGTTTGCAGAGTCGGGTGTTGCTTAGTTTCCATGAGTTTAGTGGGTTTTTCTGGTTTCTTTTGTCATTTATTTCCAGTTTCATTGCATTGTGGTCAGATAGTATGCAAGGGATAATTTCTATTTCTTGCATATACTTAGGCATGACCTCTGGACTAGTATGTGGTCTATTTTGGAAAATGACCCATGTGCAGCTGAAAAAAATGTGTATTCAGCTGTGGTTGGGTGGAACATTCTGTATATGTCCACCAGTTCCATTTGCTCCAAGCTCTGGTTCAGTTCTGCTACTTCCTTGCTAATTTTTTGTCTGGTTGACCTATAAGGGTGTGTTAAGGTCTCCTGTTAAGATTCTTAGACATTAAGTTTTTCATGTCCCTTAAGATTTGTCTTACATAGTTGGGTGCTTCTGTGTTTGGTGCATAAATATTTATGAGTTTTACTTCTTGCTCTTGAATTTTTCCCCTGACCCTTATATAGTGGCCTTCTTTGTGTCGTTTAGTCATTCTTGGTTTGAAGTTGAGATTGTCTAATAACAGAATTGCTACTCCTGCTTTTTTCTGAGGTGCTGGGGCATGCAGTATTGTTTTCCATCCTTTGACTTTGAGCCTATGAATGTCCTTCTGAGTTAAGTGTGTTTCTTGTATACAGCATATTGTTGGATTTTTTTTCCTAATCCACTGTGCCAGTCTATTTCTCTTAATTGGAGAATTAAGTCTGTTTACATTGATGATTATGATTGAAATGTGTTGACTTATGTTTGTCATGATATTTACCTGATGTTGTTTATTCCTTGTAACCTGTGTTTAATTGTCTGTCTTGTTTAGTGGGTTCCTTCCATTCTCATTCATGGAGTTCTGGTCATTGTGGTTTCTCTCTAAACATCTTTCAGTAGCCTGTGGAGGGATGGCTTTGTCATCATGAAATTTTTTAGCTGTTCTTTGTTGTGGAAGTATTTCACTTCTCCATCAAACTTGAAAGAGAGTTTTGCAGGGTATAATAGTCTGGGCTGGAATTTGTTTTCGTGTAGGACTTGAAGAACTCTGCTCCATGCTCTCCTTGCCTTCATTTTTTGGGTAGAGAAGTTGGCTGTAATTCTGATGGGTTTTCCTTTGAATGTGAGCTCCTTCTTCTCTCTAGCAGCTTTCAGTATATTATTTTTGTGTTGGATTTCTGGGATCTTAACTATTATATGTCTCGGTGTGCTTCTACTTGGGTTGAGGTTATTTGGTGTTCTGTATGCTTCAGTGACCTGGATGTTGGATTGTTTCCTCATATTTGGGAAGTTTTCTGTGATTATTTCTCCCCAAATTCTTTTTATGTCATTTGTATTGACTCCTTCATTCTCGTTGATACCAATTATTCTCACATTATTCATCCTGGCATTATCTTGCAGGTGATGGATTATTTTTTCCTGCATTCTTGTTGTTTTTAAGACATCCTTTCTCACCTTTTCACTAGCTGCTCCAGCATCTTCAAAATCTGAAACTGTCTTCACTTTCACTCAGATAGTTTTGTAGACTCGTGATTGATATTTTTACTTCTTCTATATCTCTTTGACTGTGTTTCATGTGTTCTATTTCTTTACTGTATTGCTCATTCAAGGAATTCATCATATTTCTGATCTCTTCAATTTTTTTATCCATGTCTTCTTTAGAGGAAGTTATTAATTCTTTTTCTGCTGTGTTTCTTCCAAGTTGGATTTCCTCTGTATATTTCTGGACTTGTTTCTGTATTTCAGATGCTATGACTTCAAAAAGTTCTTTATTGATTTCAGAACATATTTCTGCTTTGAGTTCCTCATGATCTTTTTGCTGTTGTTTCTTTGCTTCAGATGCTGTTAATTAACATATATATGCTGGAATAGTGCTCTCTGCATTTGTTCTGGGTGAGCATAGTTTTTCCACCCAATGTTTCTGGAAATCATTCTTTATTTCAGATACTATGTATTCAGATATTTCTTTTTTAATTTGGGAATAACTTCTCATTTTATTTCCTCTATAGCTTTCTGCTGTTGTTCCTTTGCTGCTGTATGTGTTACTTCATTCGTTGCAGCTGAGCTAGTGTCCTCTGCCCTTCCTGATGGACTCGAGGTCTGGGATTGCATTTTTCCCCTTCTCTTTGTCATTTTGTATAGCACTGATCTTTGACCTTTGGTGTAGAGCTTTGGTGTAGCTATAATCTTAGCTTGTTATGAGATTCGGGTGCCAGTCTATTAAGTTTGGGATTTTCCAGGTATGCCTATCCTGGATCTAGCTGTTGTGTTCAGTTCTATTTTTGCTGCAGCTCCTTGGTTCCCCTCTGTTGGTTCCTGGGGTCAGCTCTCCTGTGTCAGGCAGGTCATTCCTCAGGTGGGCGGGCCTGGGCTTTGGTGGGTCTTCTGGGCTCACAAAAGGATAGTGGATGATCTTATTCACAGAGTAGGCTGTACTGGGTCAGCCAGCCTGTGCTGGGTCTAGGTCTACAGGCTGTAACCTGAGAAGGCTGGGAAAGGTCCCTCTGGTGCAGTGGGCCTGGAGCCCTCACTCACAGGCCAGGCTGTGCTGGGTTTCGGTCCGTAGCGTGGGACTGTGGATTGCTGAGATATGTCCCTCTGGCGTGGCAGGCTTGGAGTTCTCACTCCAGGCCGACCTGCACTGGGTCTGGGGCTGTGGGGTGGGATTGGTAATCACCTGGAAATGTTTCTCTGGCACAGTGTGCCTGG
>PVKA01015702.1:0-49459 GCA_004027165.1 Ctenomys sociabilis | reverse complement strand
TCTTTCAAGCCCCAGGAAGTCATAGCCTCTATCTCTAGGCTTGATCCCAGCTGGCAGCGCGGAGCATTAGCTCTACCATCCTGTCTCCACCCGGCTCACATTAAGAAGCAGCAGGCTTACCAGGGAAACATACATGCCACCTTCAAAGACTATCACCAGCACCTCAGCTAGACCAATACACATTGCTTAAGGCCAGTTGAAGGATAAACAGAAGTCCTAGCCAGCTCTGTACGTAACAATATGAGGAAATAGGGTCATTTTGACTCAGTCAAAAATGGAGACAGTCACTCTTCTTTCAAGGAGAGCTGCTCAGGTGGTCCCCCACACACCACCACATGCCACACTGGCCCTGCCCCTGACCACAAAGACCAGGAGTGGTGGCGCATGCCTGTAATCCCAGTGCTGGGTGTAGGAAGGCTGCTAAAAACGGGATCACTACAAGTCTGAGCTGCATAGTGTATACCAAATACATTAAAAGAAAAATAAAAGTTCATTATTTCATAATAGCTAGTGGTACAAATGACCCCCCCAATGTTTTTTTTTATTTTATGTATGTGGTACAGGTCTCACTACACAGTGTGCACTCATAATGATCCTCCTGTCTCAGCCTCCCCAGCACTGGGACTCCAGATGTGCACCACCACGCTCAGTCTCAGAAGCTGGCTGGGCATGCTTGGGGTGGGCCACATGACACATGGTGCCATGGATCAAATCCCAGTCCTGGTGCGTGCTATGCAGGCCCTTAGTCTGCTGGGCTATCTCTGTAGCCCAAATGTCCCAAATGTCATGGATTAGTGAACAATCACAATGTGACATCTATACATATGAATGTACTCAGCTGTAGAAAGGAGTGAAATGTTACATGCTCCAGTGTGCTTTGAAGCCACGCTAAGAAGCCGATCACAGAAGGATGAACACCGCACAATTCCACTTAAATGAGTGACTTTAATTAATCAAATTCATAGAGATTGAAAGGAGGTTCTAATTTGAATAGTTATTAAGGGCTGGGAGAGAAAGAATAGGAATCACTGTTTGATGAATGCAGAGTTCCACTTTGGGGTGAGGAAAGCTTGGGAGGTGGGTATGGTGGTCGTGGTCACCAGGGTGAATGTGCTTAGTCCGAGTGCTGCACCTCAAAAGGTTGAAATGGCTGGGTGTGGTGGCACAGACTGGTACTCGGGAGGCTGAGGCAGGATAATAGGCACCAGTTCAGACCAGGTGAGGCTACCTGCAGAGTTCTAGGCCAGCCTGTTTTACATAGTGAGCCCCTATCTCAAAAGGAAGAAAGAGTTAAAGTAAGTGATAAATTTTCTGTATGTTTTCCCACAGTATAAATGTAATGAACTAAGACTTCAAGGTTAGCATGATATAACCCAGCTTCAGGCTTGGTTGGGATGATCAGAATTATAAGAAATATTTACTACATGCCATGTATATGATGCTCTCCCATTTAATCTCCCAATAGACATAGGAAGTATGCTTGTCATTGTTCCTACTGTAGTTAAAATGGCCATGCTTCTCACTCCCTCAAGGCTGCACCTCCGACCCACACCCCAGCACATGCTTTCCAACTGCTCCCAAGATCCATGGTTTTCCGTGGCCATTTAACATGGTTTTCCGTGGCCATGCAAGCCTATAATCCTAGCACACACACAAAAAAAAAAACTAAATCAAATTTGATTAATTAGTAATGAATGGTCTCAAAAGGAAGCAGTTCAAGGTGGATCTGTCCTGTATTTCTCAATAAGGGCCCAGATTCTGTCTTTTTATAAATTCAATATATATTTTATTGTAAAATATTCTAAGCATTTTCCAAAAAAAAAAAAAAAAAAAAAAAAGAGGAATACAATGATCACTTGGACAGCCATGGCCCAAGTTAATGATATCTTAACATCATTTTTCTCCACAGTCTTTCCTCATCCTTTAAAAGGGTTCAAAAAAGTTGGGCGTGGTGGTGCATGCCTGTAATCCTAGCACTGAGGAAGCTGAGGCAAGAGAATCACTGCAAGTTCAAGGCCAGCCTGAACTACATGGTGAAACCCTGTCTCAAAAAGAAAAAAAAAAAAAAAAGAGTAAGAGAGTACAGATTAAAAATACAGATACAGTCAAGCCCTCCTGAGAAACCCACAGCCCATTCCTCTCCCTTCTTCTCTTGTGAATTTAGTTTGTATCCCCCCAATGTAGTTTTATACTTTGCTGACATGTGTGTGTGTATTCATAAAGATGACGGAGTATTATTCTTCAAGTTTCTAAGCTGCTTTGGTGCATTTTGATGTCATGCATTTCCTTTTGCAATTTTTTGTTCAACATTGTGGTTGTGTGCTAATTGATTCAGGTCACTCTAATTCATTCATTTTTTTTAAAAACCAGGAATCGAACTCAGGATTTCACACTTGCCAGGCATGTGCTGTGCCACTGAGCTATAGCCCAGGCCCCAAATTTGTTGATTTTTTTTTGTTGTTATCTAGTATTTCATTTTCTGAACCACAGTTCAACCTTTCTCCTGTCCAGACATTTTAATTATTATTTTAACATCATCACGCAGTAGATTTTGGTCCCTCTTTCTCTCTGGATTCACATGTGAAAGTCTCTCTGGCATATGCAGTACATTCAGAAGTAAAATTAGTAGCTCTCTGGTATGAACATCCACTTTTCAAATTTTGCCAGTGTACTCTCAACCGGTTATGTCAGTTTAAACCCACACCAAACAGAGTTGAACACACCATTAACACCCTAGTGTGAATCAGGGCGCCACAATTTTGTTGGGCTGCGGGGTACCTTCCCTTTCTGGCATTTCATGGGACCACATGGCAGCCTAGAACTTCACTTCCATTTCCATTTCATCACAGCCAACCATGTGTCCAGCACCTGCTGCAAGCAGGCAGGGAGGCTCAGTGTGGAGGAAGAGCCCCTCTAGGCCCTCGAGGAGGCTCTGGTCCAGTGGGCACAGCCGGACCAAGGACCCAGAACAGAAACCTGGCTCAGGCCTCAGGAAATTGTGAATAGCAGTCAGGCTTGTGTGGGTGAGTCACAGCAGAAGGGACTCTGTTTTCTTTTAATAACTGAAACTTCCAAAGATAAAAAAAAGTCTTTTTGAGAAGAGAGAAACTTGGAAAGGCAGAGACAGCAGATCCATATTATGCAGGTTCCAGAGTGATTTATTGTGGTGGGAGCGCCCCTGCCCCCCAGCCGGGAGTTCCTTCTCAGCCACCACATAACCTCAGAGGGAAGCCATGTTTGGGGTGGGGCGGCCGTATAAGCCTGGCTCTGAGTCAGGGTAGTTACCTGTGTGCTCCTTGGGCTGTCACCACAGTGATAGCCTCCAGGCTCCAAACCTAGAAGTTTAGTTCCTATATCCCAGGTTTCAGATTCCAGCAGTCGGGCTTACAGCTGGCATATTAGAGTTATTTATTTAAAGCCTAATTGATTGACTAATTTATCCATTCTTTCAATTATTTTTTTCTTTCTGTACTGGGAATTGAACCCAGGGTCTTTACACTGAGCTACATCCCTAGCCCTTTTTAAATTTTTATTTTGAGGGTTGGCCAAATAGCTCAGAAGATTAAAGCTCCTGCAAGCAGGTGCAGGGGCCAGGGGTTCAATCTCTGTGCCTGCCATTCCAGCCCTGCCCCTGGGGCACGCTGAGCAGGCAATTGAGGCTGGATGTGGTGGTGTGCGCCTGTAATCCCAACTCTTGGGAGGCTGTAAACAGGCTAATTAGGAGTCTGATCTAGTAGTGAGACCCTGAACACCCTATAGACCCTTCTTAAAAACACACACACACACAAAATTATTTTGAGTCAGAATATTTCTTGCTAAGTTACCCAGGGAGGGCTCAAATTTGTAATCCTCCGGCTTCAGCTTCCCAGCGTTCTGGGATTCCAGGCATACATCTATGCCTAGACGTTTGTCTCATTTTTCTGATTGTGAATATGGAAGTCCAGCTTGCAAGAAGATTTATAAGACAAAAACAAGTCTGCAGAATCCCCCCAAGTCCCCATATAAGACTACTGAGTTCTCAACAAGTAATATTTTAGATGTGCTCTTGATTTTTTAATACACATGCACGATTTCTACAAATGACTTTTGTCTTCATCATATTTTATCTTTCTTCACTCAATAATGTCTTCCCATGTCAATAATACTCTTCTCTAGCATTTTTTTTCCTATTTTTTTTCCTTTAGTGCTTGAAACCAAACCCAGGGCCTCAAGCTCCCTAGGGAATTGCTCTATCACTAAGCAATATATATATATATATATATATATATATATATATATATATATATATATATATATATATATTGCCATCTCCCTGGCCCACTAAGCATTTGTTTCTATTTTGTTTGTACTTATTTATTGAGACAGGGTTTTGCTATGTAGTTTGGGCTGGCCTTGTGCTCACTTTTGTACTACCCCAAGCTGGTCCCAACCTTAAAGCCGTCCTCCTGTCTCAAACCTCCAGAGTACTGGGATTACAGGCATGCACCACCACACACAGTTCCAGGGCCGGGGGCACCCTGGGATCCAGCCTGGCCAAACTTGAGACCTTGTGCTTATGCCTCTGAGCTATCACCCCAGCCCCTGGCATTTGTTTTTAGAACTGGCATAATTTTAATGCAAAATTAATGTAAAACTTTAATGCAAAACATTTATTTTTTAAATGCAAAACATTTAATTGCTTAGAATAATAATTTTTATTCCAATGGAATAATTTTACTTATTGCATTGTAGAGTTTAGTGTGCTTCCAATCTTTCTCTATAAGTGTTAACATTGAATTTCCTTATACATCTTAAGATTTTTAATTGCTTCCTAGAACAATTTCCTCAGTAAAGTTGCTGTGTCAAAGAAAACATAAATTTTATAGTAGTCTGCTTGATAGCTTTTAGAAAATGTATTCAAACATGCTACACTGGCCCTGCCCCTGGGCGTGCTGAGCTGGCCACCAAGACCCACTGTGGTGGTTCATGCCTGTAATCTCAGCACTGGGGAGGCTGAAAACAGGAGGATCACTACAAAGTCTGAACTGTATAGTGAAACCCTGTACTAAATACATAAAAGAAAATGCATTCCAATTTATACCCCATCTTGGAGGGTTTGTGTGTCCCTTCTGCATATCCCTACCTACTATCACCATTTAAAAACCTTTCCACTGTGGGCAATTTGAGAGTTTAAATCTTGTGAGCCAGGCATGGTGGAAGCTGAGACAGGACGGTTGGTGTGAGTTTGAGATCCTGTTTCAAAACCAAATAAAATAATAAATAAACACCTCCATTGCTATAAAAACTGGTAAGGTTGAATGTATGTAGATATTTATTGGTAATTTTTAACTCCATTTATGAATTTCCTCTTCATAGTTTAACCATTATCCATTTGGACATGTACCTTCTAATTGATCTGGAAAACTTTTTGAGTAAAAAGGATCACTGTATCTGTAATACATTAAATGTCTTCTCTTGAGTTATTTACCCTTAGTTTTGCCTGTGGTACAGTATTGGCTGACTTTTCTATTGCTGGGACAAAATACTAGACACCCACAGTTTAAAGGAGAGGTTTGTTTGGCTTATAGTTTCAGAGGATCCAGTCCATGGATAGCTTTTTTTTTTTTTTTTTTTGGCAGAACCAGGGATTGAACTCAGGCCCTTGCACTTCCCAGGGAAGTGCTTATTCTACTGAGCCATCTCCCAATGGATAGCTTCTTTCAAGGCATACATATCATGGCAGAAGAGGGTGGCAAAGGAAGTTGCACAACTCATGGCATCTAGGAGAGAACAAGGAAAAGCACCAGAGAGCCAGGAAAACATATAACCCCCAGGTCACAACCCCATGACCCACTTCCTCCAGTGGGGGATTGCCTCCCAGTAGCTGAATGGGCTATTCAGCCGGGGCTCATCCATAGATTAAGCTGCTGATGAGGTTCATGTCCTCGCAATCCAGTGATCTCTTCTGCTGACAATCAAGATTCTGAGCCCTGGTGCACTTCTCTCTCTATTGAAGTAGTGGAAGGTTTTGTGTATCAGAAACTGCTGATCAGTAAGGTGCAGGCATAGCCCTGCCCACTTTAGCTGAGAAGCTTGCAGTGTATGATCTGAACCTCTCATATTTTTCCCAATACCAATTGGAGTTCCTCTGCCTCGCTGGCCAGGGGACGCTGCTTGGACTACAGAGAAATGCCCTGAGCATAGCCCTGCCTGACAGCTCTCAGGCAAAGCCAGGTGAACAGCTCTAACCCCACACTGTTCAGGTCACTGGCCTTGAGTGCAAGCCTGGAACAGGTGATTCTAATGATGATGTCATCATATGGTTGAGAAGAGTCCCAGAAACCCAATGGAAGCCCTGCTTCCAGCTCCAGCTTTCTGGTCGGCCCAGCACACAGAACTGTCTGAGCCTCTCAGGGTGTCAGGGCTGCTCTCTGGCCCTTGCTGCAGGGCAGCTCTTCTCTGTGGGCAAGGCCAGAGGTCCTTGGAGAAAGGAAGGGAGGCAGGCAGGCAGGCAGGCAGATGGATGGACTGAGGGGTGGTGAGGCAAACAACAAGTGTTGGTCTCAGAGCTCGATACCCCAAAGTGTGGTGCTCTGGTATGCTGGGTACTTTAAAGGAGCTTGGCCTCAGAGAGAAGTTCTCTGGCCTTTTCCTCGATTTCTTCCCAAAAGATGTCAGAGAAAGCAGAATTTCTCTTTCCCCCAATAAACCACGAAACCTAGAAACACTACTCTCTGACCTTATTTCTCCCTGAAATTCCATGTGACAAGTGTCCCTGCCCTGGTTCAAAAGGAAAGAATGCTATCCAGAAAGGCCAAGACTCTGAAGAGACAGTTCTTGCTGGGTTTCTTCCTCAGTTTCTTTTTTTTTTTTTTTTTGTCTTTTTGAGACAGGGTCTCACTATGCAGTTCAGGCTGACCTCGAGCTCACTTTGTAGCTCAGGCTGGTCTCGAACTCACAACAATCCTCCTGTCTCAGCCTCCTGAGTGCTGGGATTACAGGCATGCGCCACCACGCCTGGCATTCCTGTTTCTTACAATTAAATCACACCTTTTTGTCCAATCACGGTTATGGTTAGTGTCTACTTGTCCCCCCAAAGCCTCGTGCACTCTTGGGGCAGCTTCTGGAGTTTGTGATTAATTATTGTGGGTGTGGGTGCTGGACCTGCCCGGGGGCAGGTAATTTGTATTACAATGTACAGAGGGAAGAGAAGCCGGCTGCTTGAGCTGCTGGTGTGCCTCCCTTGTGCTCTTGCTCTTTGTGGCTGGCAGCCACGAAAGGTTGCTTTCTGCTACATGCTGTTCTGCTTTGGAGCCAACTGAATACGGACTGAAATCTCCAGTATCCATGAGCTAAAGAAACGTTTCCTTCCTTCATTTTGAGTGTCAAGTATTTGTCCCAGCAGCGAAAGAAGAGTAACTGAGACAATCACATTTCTATACAGCTGTCCTTTCTTCATGGAGCTAAAAGATAAAAATAATTATCCCTAGATACTTAAGTACTTACTTATCTTTCCTTCCTTCCTTCCTTCCTCCCTCCCTCCCTCCCTCCCTCCCACCCTCCCTTCCTTCCTTCCTTCCTTCCTTCCTTCCTTCCTTCTTTCCTTCCTTCCTTCCTTCCCAGCAGTAATAGGAATTGAACCCAGGGACTTCTACTACTGAGCTACAAATCTAACCCCTTAAAATTATTTATTTATTTATTTATTTATTTATTTAATTTTGAGAAAGACCTTTTAAGTTGCCCAGTCTGGCCTCAAACTTAAGATCCTCCAGCCTCAGCTTCCTGAGAAGCTGGGTTCACAAGAATATGGCAACATGCTGAGCCTGTGCCTTTCATTTCTAATGGATTTCATTTGCATAAGACTTTAAATTCATTATGACTTTCTGTCTTTTGTTGTAGGCTCTCAACTGTGCATGGAAATGGTAAGGGAACAGGGTGACACCTCTCTACCTATGTATGCCACAGGCCTTCATACACCCATGAATTTACCACCCCATGCTTTGGGGTAAAAGACACAGACTTAGAGTCGTAGGCTATTACTCCCCAGTCACCTGGGTTACAAAGGGGAAAATCTGTTTCAGCTTTCTGAACTGGTACCTACTCACCATAAGGTATTCCAGCTCTAAGCTCTCTCCTTAGTGTTTGGGGAGATACGCCGGGGGAATTCATTCACAGTAGTGTGCAAATGCTGCTAAAGATTTAAGATTTCTTCTTTCCCATGGGCTTCAAGAGAAGGGTCTCTCTGTTTCAGACACAGCCTGGGATGGCCTGGGACATAGAAAGTAGTTTAATGGAAATATTTATTCTGGAAATTTTCCCAAAGTGGAGGCATTTTCCTTGACATCTTACTGGAGAGTTCCCAAGAGCCTGCTTCCTAGGCCAGAATAGAGGTCAAGGTGCAGATGTGGCAGCACCCCGCTTGGTGTGGGCCCCCCTGTGCCCAGCCTGACTGTGGTCTCATGCAGTTCTGTGGTCCTCAGGAAGAGGAAGGGAGATGGTGGACATGGGTGTGGGGAATGGGAAGTCCCTTTGCCAGCCTCATTCCAGGGATGGTGGCTTCGAGGTGCCTGATTCTCTGGTGCCTGACCCCAGTGTTGATGATATGGTATGGGACGGAGGCAACATACTCTTCCAAAAGCACTGCAGGCTCCCAGGCACTGCTACAATGGAGTCAGTCTTCTGGGGTCCCAGGGAATCCAGGCTGTGGGTTCTGGTAGGACACTTAATCATGCGCAGTCATGTGTGAGGACTGACATAAGCAAAACACAGAGTCTAGCAATTCAGTGGCAACTCAGAGGCTGCCAGTGTCTGCCCAAAGCAGTGTGGTGAGAGTCAGTGGTAAAGACCTGCCCTGGGGAAAAAAAATAAAAAAGAGTGGTACTAGGGATGGAGCCCAAGGCCTTAGCAAGAAGCTACATCCTTGCCCTCTAATTTTTTTATTTTGAGACAGGGTCTCACCAAATTGCCCTGGTTGGGCTTGAATTTGCAGTCCTCCTGCCTCAGCCTCTCCAGATGGTAGGATTTAGGCATCACCATAGCCAGTTCCACAGTTGCCCCAGCTTGGAGCTGTGAACTCCTGGTGGTTGCTGAGAACTCCCAAAGTGTCCGACTCAGTCTCTTTCCTTTTTTCCTTAGCAGCCTTAGGCTAAATGCCCTCAGGCTGGCTCTCTTCTTAAAGGTGGCACTGGTGCTGGAGAAATCCTGGTGACCACCCTCAAGGGTGAGGCCAGTGCAGTGAGGACCCCAATGCCTTCCAGTGGATGGATGGTATCTGGAGGTGAAGGAATTTTGTGCAGGAGGGAGAGTGGAGCGAGAGGGCTCTCACTGGGCAGCAGGTCCTCTCAGGTGTGACATGGGGCCCCAGTGTCCCGTGTAAGTGCACATCAGGAGGCCAAAGGAACCACACTGGGAGACCAGTGGTCTGTGCTAGAAAGGCCCAAGAGCCAATGCTGGGGTCTGATGAGTCTGTGCCCCAAGGCCAGAGGGTCTGTACCGGGAGCCAGGAGACGCCTCCAAGGTGAATCTGAGGATCTGAGCTCCTGCTGGCGACTTCTGGGACCCAAGGGAGGTTTCCACGGGTGAGGTCCATGGGCTAAAGAATGCACATGGGCAAGGCATCGGCAACAGCAGCAGCAGCAGGGAGCAGAGCAGAGCGCAAGAGCTGCCTGCATGCCCTTTATTGTATATGTAGTTTTTCATTTTAAAGAGTAAAAAATAATTTTAAAAAACATTAGTATAGATGCAGAATTTCTTTTTTCTTTTTCTTTTGGATTTTAGGGAAGGGTCTACAGGGTGTTCAGGGTCTCACTACTAAATTGGACTGCTAGTGATTTGCCTTTTACAGCCTCCCAAGTGCTGAGATTACAGGTGCCACCACACCCAATCTCAATTGCCCCAGGGTGGGGCCAGCATGGCAGGCCCAGAGATCGAACCCCTGGCCCCTCCGCCTGCTTGCAGGTGCTCTAATCCACTGACCTATTTGGCTGGCCCAAGATGCAGTTTCAAAAAAACAAGATGGTAGGAATTCAACAATTGTTGTTATATTACATATCATTGTCTCTGAAGTAATTGTTCACATTACCAGATATAAGTATGCAAAATTGGTAAAAAAAAAAAAAAATTAACTGTTCCCTTCAATAATCCCATAGAAAATAGCAGTGTAATTTTCTTAGCTATCTTGTGTATATATACATATATTTTTCTTCCATTCCTTCATTCTTTTCTCCTCTCCCTCATCCCAATGTTCTTTTCCTTTTCAGCAATTTCTTTTACTTTTATAATATGTATTGTACATTTCAGGTTTTATTTACTCTTTCAGATTCTTACACTAGGGAGACAATATGATGTTTATACATATGTGTCTGTTTTATTTCACTTATGAGTATAGTATCTAGTTGCATGCATTTACCTATAAGAGCCTTGAGTTTATCTTTCTTTATGTTTTATTTTTATTTATTTATTTTTTTTTTTTGCGGAATCAGGGATTGAACTCAGACCCTTGTGCTTGTCAGGGAAGCACTTATTACACTGAGCCACCTCCCTGGCCCCTTATCTTTCTTTATAGCTAAATAATACTTTATTGTATAGAAATACCACATCTTTTTTCTATTCCTCATTTGATGAGCATTTGGACCTAATTCTTATACAAGTGGTTGCCGCATATTTATATTCTTACATAGTACCTTACCAGCATGTGTTTGTCTGCTGTTAAGCCATTGTTACCTAACTGTGTACCTGCACTAGGGAAGCAGAGTCACATCCTCACGTGTCCTTAGATGCCCCTGAACTTTGAAGCAGTCTGCTTCCCCACAGGTACGCTGAAGAGAGAAAACAGCCAGAGGTCTTTCAAAGAAAAACAGCCAAAACTCTGAAGAAAAGCAGTCACAGTGAAGTTCCTTTAAGGCAAACAGCTGAAGTCCTTCCTCTTGTTATCCTTTTATACCATCTTGACAGTTCTCTTTACAGTGCATCCTCCATGCCCAGAACCAAGCTGACCCTATTCAGCTGGGCCTCCCACTCACATCGACAATTAATCAATTCACTACCACACTCATGTCCTCTCAAGTTCAGTTGCCCTGTGGGGATCCCTCTGCCCTACTGGTTCTAGAAACAGAGCTGTGGCACTCTGGGTCCCTAGGCTATGTTGGTGTATTTCCCATCTCTTGGGCCTGGCAGGAGTGTAAGCCCTGGGGAGCCAAGCCCTGGGCCTGGGGCACATTGCTCCTGGCCCAAGGGAGAATGGAGCCCTGATACCTGGCCTCAGTGACAACAAGCCTTGGCAACTGACATCTCAGGGCAACTCCTTGTGGGCACACCTGTGACTACTTGATGCCAAGGAGTCATTAGCTGCTTTGGCACCAGCAGGAAGATGAACATGCCAACTAGAACTGCGGCCCACAGATCTGGGCTCTATTTCTTGGGTAATTCTGTCTCTACCTTGTGTCAGATACTATACAGAGTTCACAATACTTGTTTTAAAGGCTCCCTCACTCTTTTAGAGGTGAGGAAACTGAAGCCTCTAGATGCTCTATAAATTGTCCAGTGTCACACAGAATTTCAGTCTAGATCTCTGATGCATAAGCAGTGCTCTGTCCCTTCCCTGGCCTGTCTCCAGATCTCTTATCTCTTCATTTCTTGTAACAGTGCTGGGAGGATGTAGCCATCCTTCTGCCTACCCATCCACTTCCATGGGAGCTTAATGGAACTCATCCTTAATGGCATTGCAATCAGCAAATAAAGGGCTTTCTCCAGGAAAAACAAGGATCACTGGAACAGCTGGGACTAGAGCTGATCTCTGCACACACTCAGACCCTCTGAGGCTGGACTTACCCCAGAGCAAGATTCCTTCTCCTACTGCTGCCCATTGGCTTGAAGAGTGAGGCTCAGCACGTCCTGCTCCCTTGTGGCCAGGCTTACACGGCCTGCCAGGGCTTGCAGGGCCAACCCTGCCTTTGGGTCCAGAACTCCTTCCCATTCATTCTGCTACTGAATTCATAACAGTATTGTCATGGCAGAAAGGAGGGTCCAAGGGCACTCAGTTCCATGACAAGATGAGAAAACCGAAGCCACGCAACTATGAGGTCCTTTGTTGGTCT
The DNA here is from genome assembly GCA_004027165.1 of Ctenomys sociabilis. Classification (NCBI taxonomy): domain Eukaryota; kingdom Metazoa; phylum Chordata; class Mammalia; order Rodentia; family Ctenomyidae; genus Ctenomys; species Ctenomys sociabilis. The sequence goes on along the minus strand of PVKA01015702.1, from coordinate 37,385 downwards.
ATGAATCCTGGCCTCTGCTTAGGCGAGTGGCTGAGGCAACAGAGCTGCTCCTGCGCTGGCACTTTCTCCACCCTCTGAGGAGTTTTCTGGCTGGGGCTCTCTGGAGCTGGGAGTGCAGCCTGGCTTCAGAGTCTCCTAGGTTTCTTCCAGATACCCCTAGATTGGCTTTTCTGCAGGAATTGATACCACCCTCTGTTCCTTTCCCCCTGAAAAGAATGTCTTAGGGAAAATTGGAAAGATCTAGGCCTCAGAACGTACTTTGTAGAGTACGGGTATCGCTCAGTGACAGCGTTTGCCTAGCAAGCATGTGGCCCTGGCTTTTATCTCCAGCACTGAAAATCAACAAAAAAGAAAGAAAATCCTTCCCAACCACTTGCTCCAGCATCTCTCTACCAAGGAGTACATGCCACAACCTCCCAGCACACCACAGCTGCAGTGGGAGGTCATGCAAAGGCAAGCAGAAACACTGAAAGGATATCCAGGATTGGAGGCAGATTTATTAATGCTGACAAGCTGATCAGGATCATTCCTAGAATATTATTAGGCCTTGATCTCTGGTGGCCTAGGGCTTATATAAGCAAGCAGGAAGGACAGAGGCAGAATAGCTTATCATTTGGGGATTGTTTTATACAATGTGCATCATAGTGACCAGCCATGTATAATAGAGACCAGTGACCACAGAGATAAAAGCAACCAGAACCAGAATAGGCACTATTTATTACCTGGCAACTAGGAAACTGAAGCATACTGGCTGGCTAGGGCAGGGGCCTTTGCTGTTACACTTGGCTCTGTTGGGCCCACTTGGGATCAGGTGAATCAGGGACACCAAACACTGTGTTCTCCTTCCAGATAAGATAAAGGTGTCATTTTGTTCTTGTTGTGGGAAGAAGCAGGCTTTGCCAGGTGACAAAAATGCTAATGAGGCCCCAAGAGGGAGCCTGCTGGGTGGAAAGAGTACTGAATTTGTAGTCGCTTAGGGATCTGCTTATTCCCAATGGCATGACCTCGGGCTGATCAGGTTGCTTCTGTAGGCCTGCCTTGTAGGGCTGGTGGTGCTGCAGTGCTGCTGGCTGAGGGTGCTGTGACATGCTGATAAGCAAGCCAGGTTACAAAAAGATAACATAGTAGGCACTGAAATGCAGGAAAGTAACCGAGTCAGATATCACCATGCTGACAGCACTTACGCTGCGCGATTGCTTCACGCATGTCCTATTTTACCCTTTGCTTATCTGTGTTTTCTAACTTTTTTCCACTTATCTGTGATTGCCACATAGATCAGCTAAAAACTCAATAGATTACAATACAAATATTTATTCTCAAGCTCCCAGATCTGCAAGTCAACTGTGGTTTGGCAGATCTAGCTTGGGTGTGGTTAGGCTTCAGGACCTGCCTGTTTCAGGGTGTGGGCTTACTGAGCCTGGCTCCTCTGAGTAGGAAAGGCTCCAGGTGTCTTCCTTCTAGGGCTCTGGCTTGTTTCTTATTCCAAGTGGTAAACCAGGCTGGCAATACAATAACATAGAAAGCCCCAGCTTGCCTCATTTTGATAATCTTTCATTGGCTAAAGCAAACCATGTGACCAAGCCTAACATTAGCCAGGGAGATTGCTCAATGGCTGGGTAGATGGCTCAGTGGAATAAGTGTTTCCCTGGCAAGCGCAAGGGCCTGAGTTCGATCCCTGGTTCTGCAAAAAGAAAAAAAAAAAAGCCCAACATCAATAGGCCAGGGCTATGTATGCTACCCACAGTAGGAGTGGCAGGAGGCCTAGATATGCTAGTTAATAATCACATTTATTACTGGTATAATACAACAAGTATGATGGGCTTTGTTGTAGGATAGAAGTAGTATTTCAGGGATAGGCTGGCCTCTCTTCCTTTATCTTCTCTGGTCCTTTAAGATAATCAGACACCCCATTTATGACACCTACCATTTCACAAAGAAAGGTTAAAAATAACAAGCTTATGTGCAATCTTCTTCCAAGGCCAGAATCCCCGGCTGCCATAGAGAGCTACTTCCTGTTCCTTCCTGTTGCCTGCCTTCTCTTGGCTTCTCTCCATCCACCTAATCATCCAAAATGGACTTATTTCTTGGGTACCTGCTAAGTGCTGGTGTTCTTCTAGATAGCCATGGGGTTATCTGGGGTAGCCAGGAAGTCTTCTCTCCCAGGATTCATGCTCTAGTGGGGAGATGGGGTGGGTGCTGGGAGTTGGAAGAAATGCTGGAAAACCAGGTAATATCCATCAATGGGAATGCTAAGAAGTAGATGATAGGCAGTGTGCTAAGGCACCACAGGGCCACTGTGGCTGGAGACCTTTGGAAGGTGTCCCTGCAGAGAGAAGGTGCTGTGTATACTCTTTCTAGGAAACTGATTTTATACCTGGGGTGTCCAGACTCTGACTCTGAGTCCTGTTCATAATTTGGCTTGGTTCTTCCCTACTTGGCCTCCCTTGTGAGGTTCCCTTATCCTGTTTTGCAGGGCCCAGCCCTGGTTCTCAAGGCTGCCTACTCCTTAACCAAAGAAGAGGCCCAGAAATTGCTTTGATTCAGCCCACCATTTGTTGAGCTCCTGTTGTGTAGAAAGCTAGCAGGAGCACTATGCTGGGTTCCTTTTGTGAACTACACCATTAGGCATTTGTGGAGCATCTAGGGGAGGCCAAGTCAGCAAGGATTTATTGAGTGCTTAGTGTATTTCCAAAACAACACATGTTTGTTTGCCATCTTCCTGGAACTGAGAAAGACACAAAGGTAATAGCTTTTGCTTTGTAGGGATGTGCAGTCGAGATGTGGAGGCAAAATTTGCATGTGTAGACCATTGGTTGGGCAAGGCAAGACTGAATATGCTAAGTCAGTGGTGGTGAACCTATGACACGTGTGCGCAGCAGGCCTGTTTGTTACTGTTGAAAGCTCTAAAAGTTTCGCCATCACTGCCCTAAGTGCTGTGATATACAGAACAGCCCCTTGGGAAGCTAGAGATGAGCTTTCAGGACACTGTGCAAACAGGGTAGCCCAGAAGGCTTTAGGTAAGATCATGAGGCTTGATGGACTTCTAGGGATGCTTACAATCAGATAGACAAGAATGATAGGAACAGGAGTCCAGTGGCCTCGGGCTGACCCTGTGTTTTGGACCCCTGAAGTATAATTCAGGACAGCCATTTGGGCCAAGTGTCAGCATGCTTGGAATAGCCAGCTGCTCCATGACCCTTGTGTCTTCTGGGCCACAGCAGATCCCATGGCAGTCCATAATCACCCCAGTGACTGAGGACCGATATCCTCCAGCTAGGTCAGGATCCGGGCCCTGGTGGAAGGTGTTTGTGATAATCCAGCTGTGTACGGCCATAAAATCCAGGCACGCTGACCTAAGGACATCCAAAACCCACCCAGTTTTTACCTAGTTCCCCTCACTGCTGCAACTCTGGAGTCTTTAAGAATGGTAGTATGCATTTTCTCTGCCGGCAGCCTAGAGATAACAGCTACTGCAGTTTAGTACTCATTAGATTCCAGGTGTTAATGTAACGGTTTTTTAACTGGTCTCTGGAAAATGCAAGAGTGACATCTCATTCTCTTGTTGATTAGATAGCTAGTAATCTGCCAGATATGAGGAGCTTGGACTTATGAAATGACTCCATTAAAGATAATCATTTTCTTTCACACTAAGAATCTGTGCCCATACCCACTCTGTCTAGTCTGGGTCTAAGAACAAAATGGAGAGAAAGCATGCGTTCAGGATTCCTTTTATGAAGCATGATTCAGCTTGTGGAAAGAATCCATTTATACAGCTTTTCAGGAAACTTGTTCTCTTTCTCATGTGGGGGCGTCTAGACCTTCTGTGGGATTACTTCCTGTTTCCCTTGCTTTCAGGTTTAAAGACTGTGCCGAGCTCTGGAGCTGGAATGGTGGCATTGAAGAGGAAATTATTACGACCTGAGACAAAACACAAATGGAAGCTGAGACGCAATGGAAAGGGGGCTTGAGGACTCATGGCAGTAGGGGAGGGAGTCAGTGCACACAGCTCTCTCTCTGTGGGAGCCACGGAGAAAGTGAGAGGCAGTGAGCAGGCACAGGGAGCTCTCTGAGGTGACAGGTGATAGATCAGCAGCCACCCCTCCAGGAAGGAAGCATGCGAGCTGCGCCAGGCAGGCGGGTTCAGGAGCTCTCACGGCCCCCTGGCAGTACCTCTGTTGGTCCCAGATCCTTCCTTCCCACCGTGCCATGGTCCGTGGCCAGTGGCAAAGGGAGGGGAAAGGAGCTGATCATCGCCCCACTGTGCAGCTGCAGGAGCCCAGGTCTTCCAAGAAGACAAGACAGCATTAGCTGTAGAGGATTGTTAAGCACAAATTCCAGGGCCGCTGAGCACTTCCTCAGCCTCAGTGCAGCACAGTGCTGTGACCTGTCTTACCTCATCCCTTCCTTCATCACCCTCTTCTTCCCAGGCAAACTTGAGAGGGGGCAGGTGTGTGCACCCTGCAGAAGCCAGGGCCTGAGGGTTTGTGTTTTGGTAGCCTGCACTAACTCTTTATCAGAGAGGACATGGAGCTGGAGTCCTGAGCTGGAAAGGAAGGAGACTGGGGAGTAGGCCAGACAGATGGCGTTGCACTCCCCTGGGGGGACTGACAGCGCAGCCTGAGGAATGAGCCGCACCCGCGGGGAGCCAGAGTGCTGAGTTAGATGAGATGATGGCTGTGTAAGCAAATGTCACATTCAGTGGCAGGCAGATGTGCAGGTACTACTGTGTGGTGGGGACCAGCCCATAGGTACCAGGATGTGGGGACCTGAGAGAAGTGTCTCTGCTGTGTGTGGCTATGTGGTGCTGAGCCAATCCTCACCCTCCTCGGGCCTCAGTTTCCTCCGTTATGCAGCCAACTGTAGCCCCTAAAGGAACCATGGCGAGCTGGCTCAGAGGCTCTGGGAGGCTCTGGGTCCTGGCCCCGCAGGTGTCACCTGAGCTCCAGCGTGCCACCCAGTTCTCCTCTTCGTGGCTGGCTTCAGCCTGGACAGCTCCCGAGCTACTCCTTGGACGCTCAGACACTCAGCATCTGGACAGCACCTCAGGCTGGAACCGCAGAGGCCCCTGCAGGGGAAGGGAGCTCCTCAAGGAAGCAAAGTCGGGTGCCAGCCTCAAGGAGCTCCACAGCCTGACTTCTGAGGGAAGGCAGGAGGGGCCTGCACAGACTCAGTCCCTTAGTGGAATTGCTTAGACACTGCAGCTTGTGGGATCGGGTTATACCTTTACAAGCAATATCACCGAAATCAGTCAGACCCTGATGACTTCAGAGACCCCAATCCAGATGTAGGACACAGGATTGTCACTTGATCCTATGGAAAAGAAAACCCTTCCTATGTGAATGTTCACAGTCTAATTAGTAATGAAGAACTCCATCCTACACAATGATTTTTGTCACCTCCTAGATGATGGGAATTTTTTTAAGCCCTTCAGTGTGACTTTGATGCTGGATCTAATCACTGGGTTAAGGTTTTAAAGGCTTGGCATTTCCACTGTGAGTCATAATTGTTCACTGATGCCAGGGATATAGCTCAGTGGCACAGCGCCTGCCCAGCAGGCACAGGTCCTGAGTTCAATTCTTGGTACCAAAAAACAAAATGTTCTTTGACATACCTCATTTTATTACCTAATGTGATTTATAGCTGCAAAAGATAACACTGCCTGAAAATTTTAAAAATTGCACTTCTTTAAGCAGATTCTAAATGACACTTTCTGCTGGGTCCCTCATCTATCCGCTCGCCCACCCAGTGCTCATCTGGTGTCTTCTTTGTGCCAGAAACTGCTCTTCATTTCCTATCCTCATTTCACTGAAACCTCACAAGTACCTAAGCAAGGCACGGACTGCCAACCGCTTTGCAGAAATTGAAAAATATATAGCATAGAAAGGTTAAGCAACTTGCCTAAGGCCACATAGTAAGTGACAAGTGAGGGTTTCCACGTAGGGCCTTAAGCTTCTAATTGTACAAGATTGGCTTTCTCTTAACTTCCCAGTCCCCTCTGCAGCCCACCCATAGTCTCACGCTTCCCCCACCATCTGCAGCAGAGAAGAGTGGGAGAGCTATGAGTTGGTGGGTGACATCACAGCAGGATATGGCCTGGTTTTTTTTTTTTTTTTTTCATGCATTCTTTTAACATAGATCAGTGAGAACTGGCTGAACAGGGACCCTTGGTCTTAGTTTAGCTCATGAGCCTAAAGGTCATTATATGTTGGCACCCCTGGGGGCCTAATACCCCTGCATTCCATTCCCGCTTGAAGAAGAACAAGCATAAAAAGGGCACAATCATTAGGATTCTGGTCTTGTAGGAGAACAAGGCAAGGAGAAAATTCTACCAGTTGAAATTCAAGTCTGAATGTGAGGCAGGAAAAGAGCAAAGGGTCACCCTCTCTGCTCCTAATAATCTCATGAACTTTCTGATGTTTTATGTATGACATCAATGTGCTTAAAACCATGTCCTGGAAAGGGGCACAGTGAGAAGGGGACTTAAGTGCACTGTTTTGAGCACCTGATTTGCTGACAGACCTTGGTTTCTTTAAGCAAAAAAGATACTTCTTCTCCCTCAGGCTATGATGAGAAGATTAAATGAGGCAACATGGGCACAAGTGGCAGGTCTGGCAAAGTATCTTAATTCCATGAATATATTTGGAGAAAATAGACTAGAAGAGCCCCAAAATGGGGACCAAAGGAGGGTCACACCCCACCTCTGGAGGTATAAAGATTTATGTTCAGTAAACGTGTACCCTGCAAAGATGTGTCCTGTTTCCAATATGCTGATGAGGCTCAAACACCGCATCATGGGGAGGTCGAAGTAGAGGTAAAGTAAGCTCTAATTCAAGATGAGCAATCATGTGTTGATGACAACTGTCAGTGATAAGTGCAAGCAGGGTGGCGGCCTGCATAAATGACAGGCTTTTGTATGGTTGGATGCCAGAGTACAAAGAAGGCCAATAATGAAGTGAGGATGATGCAGCAAAAGAAACTGTACTCAGAAACATAAGCCCAGGTTCAAATCCCAGCTCTATCATACCACACACTTTGACACCAAGTGTCCCATCTTGTTTATGGGAGTGGTTGTCTTGTTTGCCTTATCTCTGTTGTATACTTGTTGTCAGAATAAAGCCTTCAAAAATTAAACATAAAGGGTTTATGGTGGCCCATGCCTATAATCCCAGCACTCAGGAGGCTGAGGCAGGAGGAACACTGTGTGTGTGAGGCCAGCCTGGGCTACCTAGTGAGTTCAAAGCCAACCTGAACTATATAGCAAGACTATGTCTCAAAAAACAAATTAAACAGAAATATCATATAATAAGTGATATTATATGATATTTATTCCATATAATTCCATCCCTAGATACAGACACAAAGGGATGGATTGCAGAACTCAAATAGATATTTGTACCCCAGTGTTCACAGCAGTGTTATTCACAGTAATTGAAAGGCAGAAACAACTCCAGTTGTTTTATTGGATGACTGATGGGCAAAATGTGATGTCTTCATATCATGGTGTCAAAGAATAGAAATTGCAGTACATGCTACAGCAGGAATGAATCTTTTAAGCATTGCGGCATATGAAATAAGCAGGGGCTGGAGATGTAGCTTAGTAGCACAGCAATTGCCTGGCAAATACCAGGTCCTGAGTTCAATTTCCAGTAGAAAAAAAAGAAAGACGCCAGACACAAAAGGACAAATATTGCCTGATTCCGTGTCTAGGAAGTACCTAGAATAGTCAAATCAGGGAGAAAGAAAGTAGAATCGTGGTTACCAGGAACTGGGAGTGAACAGAAGGAGGCAATTTATATAGTAAGTACAGAATTTCAATTTGGAATGTTGAAAAGCATCGAGGACAGATCACGCTTGATGGTCGCTCCACAGTGCAGATGTGCTTAGTGCCCCTGAACTGTACATCTAAAAAGTGTTGAGGTGATACATTTTGTTATATGATTTTTATCACAACAAAGAATGATTTGGGGGAGTCACCATGGATAGAACCCAGAAGCTTCTCACTGAGCTACATCCCTAATCCCCCTTACTTTTTTTTTTTTTTTTTCCAAGAGAGCATCTTGCTATGCAGTATAGTTTGGCCTTGACTCACTACATAGCCCAGGCTGGTCTCAGAGTGGCATCAACCTTTCTACCTCAGCCTTCTGAGTGCTGGGCTTACAGATATGCACTGCTACATCTAACTTTCAGCCCTTTTAAAAAATTTTAATTTTGAGAAAGGGTCCTTCTAAATTGCTAAATTGACCAGGGTAACCTCCTGAAAACATGAGATTACTGGAGTGTATTACCATGCCCAGCTAAAGAAGTGATACATTTAAAAAAATAATAAAACAGAGGTATAATGTGGAGGAGCACATTTTCCAATCTGTAATACAATAGGAAACGACTGTGGTTGAGTAGTTAGCAGACAATAGTCTCTGTTAGAGCGGGCATGTCCAACTCATGGCCCTGGACAGCAAGTAAATCAACCCTGTATGACAGGCTTCTGATGTCACTGTGCATTTTTTAAGCAATATTTTTTATGACTTGAATGCACAGTGCTTAGTCACCGACTGCATGGGCAGCACCTAGAGCTCAGTGCAGGGCTGACTGTGCCTTCCCACGCCTGTCCCCACCATCTAATCACAGACCACAGGCGTCACACACCCGTCATGCAGTTCAGGGAATGCAACGCAGCAATTATCAATAATGACAGCACCCCCCACGGCTCCCATGGGTGTGCCTGTGGCCACGGGTGGTTACTGCTAGTGCAAAGACTGTCAGTTTTCTTATTTAATTATTAAACTTGGGCTTGTGCTGTTTTGTAAAGTAATAATTTGGAATACAAAAAAAAAGTTTTGTTAATTCACTAAATTAGCTATATTTTGTACTTTATGCGTGGTCCAAGACAATTCGGTTTTCCTCAGAGAGGCCCAGGCTGGTCTGAACACGCACGTGCGACCATCACAGCTGGAATCCTCAATGGCTAGGGTGGTGCATATCTGCAGCTCCAGCTACTCAAGAGACTGAGGCAAGGGAATCGTCAGTTCCAGGCCAGCTTGGGCAACTTAGCAAGAGCGTGGCTCAAAACTGAACCTTGGAGAGGGCCAGTGGTTGAGCATTTGCCCAGCGTGTATAAGAACTGGGTTCAATCCCCAGTGCCACTGAAAAGAAAGAAAAGCTGGAATCCCCACCTTTGCAAATTGTTTTCTTTTTTTTTTTGAAAAATGTAGTACTGTTTATTTAACTTGGAAAACATTTCAGCATTCTAAACATACAAAAAAGTAACACAACAACATTGCAAATCGTGTTTAAGTACAGAAGCTTCTTGAACCTTTTCTGACTCTTTGTCAATGAAGAGTTCTGCAGCTTGAAAACAAGCAGTTTGGCACTTAACTAAAAAACAAAACAGGAATGAATCCAAACACTGCCAGCTGACCCTCTCAGTCCCCAGCTAAGACAGGGCAGCAGGACGCTAGATCACTATATACAGAAGCTAACTGGATGCCTGCCACAGCCACAGCAACAACAGGTCTAAGGTCCCTTCTCAGTGGCATCTGCCCCCCAGCCTCAGTGCCAAGCAGGAAGCATTGAGGGTTTGCCCGGGTTGCTTTGCTCTTTTTACAAACTCTAGATATGTTAAGTTGGTAACTCAGGGTTTCTAGCCAATGACGTTACAGTTAACAACACTTTACAACTTAAAAAATGAACGCCAGAGACATCTCCAAATGCCTTTTCACAGCCACAGCAAAGTGCACAGTGAGGAGAACACAGAGTGCCTTTCAGTTTAAAAATGTTTGGAAATATATACAGCTTTGATACAATTTCACAGTATTCTGGACCCCCGTGGCCACGTTGAGCAACTACTGCCAACTTCCGGAGCATTTGAAAGACTACATGATCACAATCCTGTTGGCATTTAACCTAAGAAATGGTCAGTCACGGCGCTCCCCTACTCTAAGGGATTCACCAGAAAAGTTTATTATTCATCGTCCTGCTCCTCTTCCTCTTCTTCTTCCTCTTCCTCATCTTCTTCCTCTTTCTCTTCTACCTTTTTCTGAGCAACTTTAGCAGGACCCTTTGCACCGTCGAACTTTGCTTTAGACTTACAGTCAGCCTCGCCCTTCTCATACTTCTCCTTCAGCTTTGCCGCCTTGATGATGTAGGGCTGCTTCTCACTGTCGCTTAAATTATTCCACATCTCGCCCAGCTTTTTGGCCACATCACCAATAGAGATACCAGGGTTGGTGGATTTGGTCTTGGGGTGGAATTCCAAACAAAACAGGAAAAATCTAGATGGCGGTCTTTTGAGAGCATTGGGAGTCCTTTTTCTTCTTGCTTCCCTTCGTGGGTCCTAATCTTTCATCTCTGTCATAATGAACTTTATCTGCCTTGGCCATTTCATCAAACTTAGACTTCTCTTTCCCAGACATTGTCTTCCACCTCCCCGAGCACTTCTTGGAAAATTCTGGGAAATTGACAGGGACTTCAGGGTTCTTCCTGTGCTCCTCTCTGCAGGTCTGCACAAAGAAGGCATATGCAGACATCTTGCCCTTTGGTTTGTTGGGGTCCCCCTTATCCACCCTGACTGTATTGTTCGTGAGTCTTGCAATTTGTTTTCTAATCTGAAAAATACCAGGAAGAGAGAGAGAAAAAATATAAGAAAGCCCCCAGTGGAGGCAAAAGTGATTCCTCTGGGAAGTGAGAAGCAAAAGTGTTCAGGACAGATTTTTTTTTTTCTAACAATTCATAGAACTATTAGATTCTCTGGGGAAAAGTAGAGTGTCTTGATTCATCATATGTTAATACTCCTACCTGTTCACTATTCTGAACCATTATAATAAAAATGGAATCTGTGAAAACCATGGCTGTTGTCCCTGTTAGGAAGAGGCAGTGGAGGGACATGGAACACCCCTTGTTCTGCCTCTCTGCTTGCCTGGTACCTTGGGACTGGCGAGTGCATCCCCATTTATTATCAGTCTCTTGGGAGCCTGGATGAGGGGGTGTGCTGGAGTCTCCAGGGCTCTGCTGCCACAAGTGAGCATTGCAGGGGAGTTCCATGACCTCTAATTAGAAGACAGAACCTGAGGCATCCAATGTGTTCTTTGTTCTGCAGAGCTGGAAATTGAGCCCAGGGCCTCATGCAAGCCCACACCCTGACCTCCAAGAAGGCACTTTGCTCGCTTTTCTCAGTGAAGCGGTGAAGCACAGCACAAGCAGCCGGGAGGTGCTGGCTCCTTTCATTATAGCACTTACTGTGAAAATTCAATTATAAGCCTTGCGCAGAAAGGTTAATGTGTACCAACAAATACAAATTAACTTCAGCAGTAAGTTGGCCCGAGTCCAAATATCACTTCAGAAGCAGTAAGCACTTTTACCAACTCAACATACTGTGTGTGTGTGTGTGTGTGTGTGTGTGTGTGTGTGTGTGTGTGTGTGTTGCTGTGAATTGGGGCCAGTGTCCCAAGCAAGTTAAACATGTGCTGTACCACTGAGATGCACCCACAGGCCTCTGTGAACATTTTCTTTCCTTAACTGAGGATTCAACTTAGAGGGCACTGAGCTGCACCTCTTTTAAAATTTTATTTTGAGCCAGTCTTGCTGAGTTACTTAGACTGGGCTCAAAGGTGCCATCTTCCTGCCTCAGGTAACTAAACAGCTGGAATTACAAGTGTGTCCAAACATGCCAGGCCCTATTAACACTTTAAACAGCTATTTTGTGGTATGACTTATGTACCATGCGATAGATCCACTTCAGAGACGTATGTGGGATGGCCAGGGAGGTGGTATGGGAGTGTGTGCCTGTAGTCCCAGCACTTGGGAGGCTGAAAGGAGAAAGGCACTTGAGCCCAGCTTCAAGGCCAGCCTGGGGAACATACAGGACCTTATAACTCAGTGACTTTTGGTATATTATTAATCTTTAAAAATTATTATTAAAATATATACACACATAAGGGGTGATTAAAATATATGGTAAATATTTAAATTTTTAAAAACTTGTTATAGGAAAAGCACGTTGCCAAGGATGAAGTGACAAACTTGTCTAAAATGAGAGAAAGTATTTGGAGTTTTTTTTTGTTTTTTTTTTAATATTTTGAGGAGGGTTAATGGTAATGTGTCTTTTACTATAACAAACTTTTTAAAATGTAAACATCAGCCACATTTTGGGATCACGTAAAACTTGCCACTTTAGCCACCACTATGACTGCAGGTTTCAGTGGCATTATCTTCTCCCGGGTGTTTTATTTAATCCCTATGAAGACCTCATACTACAAATGAGAAAAGTAAAGGTGAAGGAGGTGGATGCGCTGGCCTATTGGTATTTAACTTGCACGCAGTCAGGAAGTGTTTGAGATCTAAGCCAGTGAGCCTAAGAGCCCAGTGTCTGTCAGTGTGCTAGTTACCTCCTATGAGGCAGAGAGTCCTTGTAGGGTAGCACCCGAAAGTAGCTGGAAGGGAGCTTGTCTGACCCAGGGAACCCCGGGGTGCTCTCTGGTCCCTGGTGGTCCTTTCCTTGTCCGTCCTCCTGTGTGCACTGTTACTGGTCTCCCTTAAGAGCATGCACAGGTCACCCTTTTCTCTTGGACAAACTTTCTGAAGAAGAATGCACAATGCTCTTAACTTCTTGTTACACCTCAATCCACTGAAATGTAGTCCCACCCCCTCCTCTGAGACTCCTTGCTGATGTCACAAAGTGGCCTCAGTGACCACCGACCCTGTGGACACCTCTCTTGGCAGCTGTGATGGCTTTTGCCTGGGAGTTCCATGGCAGCCCTGTCTCCAGATCACCGGGCTCTTTTGCTTCTCTCCTCTGCATGTTCCATTTCCTCGGTTTGGTCTTTGCAAGGCACTCATTTGCCCCTGAGCCTCAGCATCTCCCTTGGGCTCAGAACATCCAGTGCAACACTGCCATCCCTCTGTGTCACACCAAGCCAGAGGCTTCTCAGCCCCACCCAAGCCCTGCTGGCCACCTCTCTGGCCACCACAAAGGCATCTTGCACATGTGCGGTCAAACTCAGCAACTCTTCCTCCACCAAACCAGCTTCTCTTCTCACATACATGCCCTTCTCGGTGACTTGCCCCATTATCTGCTGGCTGCAGGAGCCTGCTTGTCACCCCTTGGAATGTGACCTCCAAACTTATTCATTTATTTAGCCTGGACAGTATTCCAAGCGCCTGAAACTGTGTCTGGTTATCAAACATGCCCAATAAGAATCTGTTTAATGAATTCCTATTTTCTCTCTCCATACTCAAACTGTTCTCCACAGATCTGCTGCCTCCAAAGACCTGTTATTTAACCTGGAAGCAGTCAGATAGCCCCTGCTCCTGTTTGATCTGCCTTTCTCTCTCTCTTCCTTTTTTTTTTTTTTGGCTGAACCAGGGATTGAACTCAGGCCCTTGTGCTTGCCAGGCAAGTGCTTATTCCACTGAGCCATCTCTCCAGCCCCATGTCCCCCTCTTTTGCCTGGAGGAGCTCATTGATTCCATCACTGTTCCCTGTGCTTCTGATCTCCATTGCCTGACATGGGCCAGTGATTCCTTCTACAATTCCAATCTGCCCTTGATCCGATCTGACTAAAACCCTCCAACAAGCCCTGTGATATCAGCACACATTTCCTGGCTTTCAGGAGAGACGTGATAGTTTTTAATAAATGTCTGTCTGTTCCATGTAGCAGACTAAGAGCCTATCAAGCCCAGATTTTCTTCCCAGGAGGGTAGTGCTGAAGAGCTAGCTATCTGATGCCACAGACCCTGCCTGGCAGATGGGGCATTCACTACGCACACTGGGGTAGGGGTCTGGTGGATGTACCTGAGGGTGGCACTAAGCTTCAGACTGACGAACTTCCTAGAGAGATCTGTGAACCCGGCTCACAGACACTCACTGGCGAGGTTACTGACCTTGCTCTGCACATATGCAAGTTGGCTAACAGATCGGAGTCTGCGTGGCTTAGCTTGGCTACACAAACGCTTAATTACAGAACTCACACACAGATACACGCATGCCCACGCGCACAGCCAAAGTATACACAGTGTTTTCAGCCCAGTCTCCTGGGGCTTCTGCATTTTTCTGGACCTCTAAAGACAGGAGCGCTCGGGGCTTGATCCTCAGACCTCTCCTCCTTATGTTTTTTAGTACAGTGGCTACAGGAGTTCACTACGCAGATCGGACTCGTAGTGATTCTGCTGTTTTGAGCCTCCCAAACGCTGGGATTACAGGCACACACCACCATAGCCCGCCTCAGTCACCATCTCAGCGTGCCCCGGGAGCAGGGCGGGCACAGCATGCCCGGGATGAACCCTGTCCCTGCATCTGCCTAAGTAGGTGCTTTAATCCGCTGAGCCAACTCACCAGCCCCTCTCCTTTCATTTACCCTCTCAATCTAAGCAAGCTCATCTGTTCCATGACGCTCACTCAACACTGTCTGATCCACAACAGCCCTCAGCGTTACATCTGCCCCACATCCCTCCCTGGCTTGACACAACCACGTGTTTGGCCAACTCGCAGCTTGGATCGATCGCAAACCAGCAAGTTACCCTCCCAAACCCGTCCTTCCCGCGCTCTCCCTGGCTTCATGAATGGCGATCACACGCTGCAGCTTTCCCCATCGCAGGACGGTGTCATCAGGGATTCCTTGTCTCATGTCCCTATCAGCAGGTCCTGCTGGCCCGGAGCTCAGCCCCAAGTGCTCACGCCATCGCTGGCTCTCCAGGCCATTCCTCTGACTGGCGTCTTCCCTTCCTGCTCCCATTCACTCTGTTCTTGAAGCAGGCAGAATGCACTTCCAAAAGCGTTGGCCACATTGGGCTCTGTGGTTCAGAACCCACCCGTGGCCTCCATCTTAGAGTCAAAGCCAAATCCTTCCTCAACCCCGGGGCCCCGTGATTTTGCCTTCCAAGTCTTCTCTTTCCGGTCTGCTGTCCCTCTCCCAAGTCCATTCCACTCCACTCATTCTTGGCTCCTAGCTGAGCTCAGGACCTGTGCATGGGGCTACATTCCCAGCTTTAAAAAAGGCTTATTTGGGTCTCACTAAAATGCCCAGGTTGGGCTTGAGCTTGCACTCCTCCTGCCTCAGCCTCCCAGAATGCTGGGATTCTAGGTGTGCCACTGTGCCTGGCTTTCTTCGCTGTTTTATGGGCATCTCAGGTTCCTTCACCATGGGGTACACTTCCTGTGTTTGTTCTCCCCTCTTTGAGGGATGTTCCTAACTATCATGCCTTACTCTCTCATTGTCCTCAGACCTCTAGCCTAACGTTATCTGAACAGAAGGCCATCCTTGTCAATTCATATAAAAGCAATGTTGTTCTAGGCATCCTTCACCTTTGCCCAGCTTTATATCACAATTTGAAATATTATAGATTTATTTGCAGATTTCTTAATTGCCTGTCTGTTTCCACAAGAATATAAACTCCACAAAGGCCAAGACTTCGTCTTGCTCGGGGCAGTATCTGTAATCCCGCAAGAGTGCCTGGAAAATGGCTTAATCAGTATTTGTTGAATGAATAAATGACTGCTGGGAAGCAAGTAATATTTGTTGATTTGAATAGAGCTGGATCCTGATTTTGACCTTTCTAGATCTCACAGACTCATATCTTCCTTCGCAGAGATTCTAAGGAGTGAAGTACAGTGGTGTAACCTATAATCACAGTGCTAAGGGACACTGACGTGACTTGGCAAAACCTGTCTCCAAAAAAAATGGTGGGGGTGCTGGTGTGGGACGTAGCTCAGCATTAGAAAACCTCTGCATTCAATCCCCAGTGCCACAAAAAGTTCTGGTGGCTCAGCAAGGTGGCACACACTATAATCCCAGATATTCAGGAGTCTGAGCTAGGAGCATCACTCGAGCTTGCTAGACTGAGATTAGCCTGGGCAACAACATCATGAGACACCATCTTGAGAAAAAGGCACGTTATCAAGGAGAAGCTCTTCATAGTGAACTGGCCTGAGTGCCATCTCCATAGTTTCTAACTGCTCAACTCTGCATTCTGTGGGTGGCCAATTGGCTCCTTTCGCTCTGGTGCTGTCTTCTCCTCAGTCCTCTGTGTGTGAACCCCACACCCCCTGGCTCCCTGACCCTGGCCAGGGAACACTGAGGAGCAAGGCAGGCTTGTGCCTTCAATGAGCCTTCTTATCTTCCTCACTCAGCATCACATCCATTGGTGGGTTAGACAGAGTAAGGGACCCTGAAGACATCTGTATCTTTAGTGGGGGAAAGGGCTGTACTAGAGATTGAACCCAGGGCCTTCACACGAAGCTGCATCCTAGGCTCCCTTTTTTTATTTTTGAGAAAAGTTTCCATTAAATCATTGAATCACCCAGACATAGTTTGAATTTGTACCTTCCATCTCAGATTGTTGGAATTATAAGCAGGTCCTACCACACCTGGCTAGATGTCCATATCTAAATCCCCAAAGCTATAAATATCCTACCTTACATGGCAAAAGTCTCATCAGTAAAGCAATTGCCTAGTATGCTTGCTGCCCTGGGCTTAATCCCTATGACTGTATAGATAGATATGGGAGATAGATAAGATGATAGATAGACAGATAGATAGATAGATAGATAGATAGATAGATAGATAGATAGATGATAGATAGATAGTTTGATAGACAGGCAGGCAGACAGGTGATAGATAATAGACAGAGAGGCTGAAGGTAGCATTGGCAAGCTTTTAGGGGTGAATGTCCAAACTGTAACCCCTGACCCACTTATATGGCCAAGTGCCAACACTGTAGTTTAATCTGAATCCAGAGTTTTTAACTTAGGAAACAACAGTTCCTGCATGGATATCTTTAGTCTTAAAATAACAACCCAGGTGCCACAGGCTTGCCACCACTGGTCTGGGAGCATAGTCCAGGGGCAGAACACGTGCTTAGCATGTGCAATGCCCTGGGTTTGATGCCCAGCACACGCACACAAGGCAGATAAAGCCCCAGCATGAAGGCTCAGTAGCTCCTTGTAGTGGTTATGCTTCCTGCTCTCAGTTCCTTCCACCACTACTGCCACTAGCACCACTGCTGCTGTCACTCCTAGTGTTGCTGCTGCAATCCCTGCTATTAACTGAGGACCACTGTGGCCTAGGAACAGCAGAAGCATCAGGAAGGACTAACAGGGGCTGCAGCAGTGAGGGAGCTTAGCATTAGAAAGGCTCAAAGAGCTGGGAATGTAGTGTAGCACCTGCCTGGCAAATGTGAGGTCCTGAGTTTGATTCCTGGTAAAGTGACTTCTGAATCTGCAGGCTGCTCTGAAGATTCCCGAGGCTGAGCAGGTTAATGTCTGTATCCACCTGTCCCACATCTCTGCCTGTGTATTTGTTTCAGAGTACAGCTTCCTCTGAATCCCAGGCTAAGACCTTCCATGTGTGCCTGTGCCTGGCATGGTGCCCTGGTGCCTCCAGGCCTTGGGAAATTTGGGCAGGCAGAGCCCCAAATGCAACATCCTATCCCTCCCCACTGAGAGCCAAACCAGGACCCCAGTACCACAACACATTCATTTCCTCATGATATTTTCCAGTTGAGAAAAGAAATCAGATAGCAAAGGAATGTGTACACAAGAGATAGACACCTCCTTCTCCCCTGGTTCTTTTCCAAGGGCCTCCTGGTGTTTTGTTTGCTTTGCTCTGCTGGGGATGAAACCCAGGGCCTCACCACACTAGGCGAGTGCTCAACCTCTGACCTGCACCCCAGGCCTCACCTTTAGGAATAGAAAGACACTAAACTACTTTTATCTTAGATGCAGTGTTTTTATAAGTAACACCCAAGACAACGTATTCTAGAAATTTTAGTGCAAATGGTGGTAAAGGCTCTCCGTCTTGACTCAGACACAGTCTGACCTCACACCCTGGCTTTGCCTCTTGCTAGCCGTGTGGACTTGGAAGCACCTTAACTTCTCTGAGCCCTAATGTCCTTGTCTCTATAATGATCCTAATAGTAGATACCTTAAGGGTGCTTTGAGGAAAAATGAGATGACCTATTTGTGGTCCCTGACACACCACCTATACTTTATTTTTTAATTTTTTTTATTATTTTTTTATTTTTATTTATTTATTTATTTTTTTGTCTTTTTGAGACAGGGTCTCACTATGCAGTTCAGGCTGGCCTTAAGCTCACTTTGTAGCTCAGGCTGGTCTTGAACTCACAACAATCCTCCTGCCTCAGCCTCCCAAGTGCTGGGATTACAGGCATGCACCACCATGCCCGGCTACACTTTATTTTTTTAATTAATTAATTATTTTTTTATTGAGAAATATCAGTGAGATAGTTTCAAAGCTGATTAATAGGACAGTTTCAATAATTAATACTTTTTACATTGTTATCTTCTTAGTGGTTATCCACAATAGAAGAAGCAGACAAGATATGCTGTCCAAACACTATTAGTACAAATCTTCTCATTGAGTTAAGCAAAAGTAGCTGTATATCTATCCTAACTATTCTGTACTGCCTACACTTTAGTAGTTACTCTGCTGAAGGACCAGAGGTGGCCAGGAGTCTAGATGCCAAGGTGGCTTTGCTTCTTTCTGTTGTCACAGTGGCCTGAGATGCCATGGTTGGCAAAAGTGAACCAATCAGGTTGCTTTCTCTCTAGAGTTCTGGAAGGTGGACAGCCTGAGGTCCTCACAGATGGGATCTACTGGGTAGGGCTGAAGAGATAAGAAAGACACGTTGACATGTTCCAGATATATGACATGTCCTCATCCAATAGCTTTGGGACTGGTGCTCTGTACAAATAGTAAAAATAGAATAACAACCTGGTGAAGTAACACACACCCATAACCCTAGCACACTAGGGAGCTGAGACAGGAGGATCATGAGTTGGAGCCCAGGCCAGGCAATTTAGTGACTTAGTGAGACCCTGTCTCAAAATAAAAAATAAAACAAGGGCTGGGGATCTAGCTCAGTGAAGTCCTGGGTTCAATCTCTAGTATGGCAAAATGAATAAACAAAAATTAAAATAAAAATTGTTGCTGGGAAGGTAGTTTCTAACTTCATTTGTCTTTGGAAAAAGAGTTCTATTTGTTAACTGGCTAATTTACTTACAATGTGTGTAAGTATACCTAGGAAATTATTAATGATGTCTTAATGATCTCAGATATGGTGAGGGGGCAAGACCCCTCAGAATAAGGGCTGGGAGTACAGTTCAGTGGCAGAGTTCTTGCCTAGCATACACAAGGTCCTGGGCTCTATTGAAAATTACATTAAAAGAAAAATATTCTCCAGGGAACAAACAGGGTATAGAGAATTAGTCAAATGACATTTGGCAAGGGCTTTGAATTCACTCCCCTGGAGTGACAGTGACTGACAGAGTACAGGGGAAAAAATTCTCCTTCCACTCAGGGGGCAGTGAAATCACTGTAGCCTTTGGGGATATAATTTGGCTATTCATGTCCAAGTGCTTTATTTCCTTCGGCTTGATAATTCCACTTCTGAAAATCTATCTTAAACAAATAATTCAGAAATTTAGAAATTTAGAAAAGGCTTTATGAACCAGGAGGGGTGGCACATGCCTAGACAGTAATTCCAGCTAATTGGGAGGCTGAGACAGGAGGATAAGTAGAAGCCAGGCTGGGCAAATTAGTGAGACCCTAATTACAGTAAAAATAAAAAGAGGCTGGGAGTGTAATTCGGTCGTAGAGTTCTTACCTAGCATAGAAACGGCACAGTTCAAACCCACTACTGCCAAAAGGGGGTCTGAGATGGGAATCTCTTAAAAATGTCAGTGTAAGGTCTAACCATAGGACCCAGATGTGGTGAAGCAACCATTTGTGAGCTCAAGCCCAGCAGGGGGAACTTAAGGACCCAGGGAAAACCTGAAAACCTGTCTCAAAATACAAAAGAGGTTGGGGATGCAGTTTAGCACTTAATACAAAAGCCCTGTCTGTGTTCAATCACCAGCACTGTTGAGAGAGAAAGAGAGAGAGAGAGAGAGAGAGAGAGAGAGAGAGAGAGAGAGAGAGAGAGAGAGAGAGAGAGAGAAAGTTTTTTAAAAAGTAAGAAATTTTCTGAATGGCAACCTAATGATTAACAGTAGGGAGTTGGTTAACTAAGTAACAGCATGTTTTCTCAATGGATTTTTTTTTTTTTTCTGAGAGAAGGTCTCTATGCAGTTCAGGCTTGGTCTTGAGCTCTCTATAGCCCCAGTAATCCTTCTGTCTCAGCCTCTTGGGTGCTGGGATTATAGGTGTGTACCACCATGCCCAGCCTTGAAATTTTTTTTCAATACTGGGGGAATATTATACAGCAACTGCTAATACACTTCATAGATACCATGTGGAAGCACAGGAAAAGGCTTATAGTATGTAGTAAGCCTAAATATAAAGAGAGATACAAATGGTATAATTTTAACTATGTGAAAAACTAAATAGGAAAAAAGATTGAAAAGGGTTAGGAATTATATTATTACCTAATAGTGATATTAATAATAATTAAAGTTAAGAAAGATATTAGCAAGGCATGGTGGTACATGTTTATAATCCCAGCTACTCAGAGGCTAAGACAGGAGGATTGCAAATTTGAGGCCAAGCATTTGGGAGGCTAAAAACAGGAGGATCACTTTGAGTCCTATCTGTGTAGTGAGATCCTGTACTAAAATACAAAAAAGAAAGAAAGAAAGAAAGAAAGAAAGAAAGAAAGAAAGAAAGAAAGAAAGAAAGAAAGAAAGATAAGAAAGCAAATTTGAGGCCAGTCTGGGCAATTTAGCAAGACCTTATCTCAAAAGAAATATAGAGAAGAAACGAAAAGAAAGGAAAAAAAAAAAGAAGAAAAGAAAAAGAAATATAAGACAGGCTGGGAATGTAGCTCAGGAATAGAGTACTCCCAAGTTTGATCCCTAATATCACCAAAAAAATTATATACATTCATGATTTCATTAGAGTGACTGGGCAGCCTTTGTGTGGAGTTGTTTCTTTTCCTGTTCTAAGTTTTCAATGTTGTCATCACACAACTGGTATGGCAGGCAGAACAATGACTCTGCCGCAATCTCCACACCCTGAGCCCTGGAGCCTGGGAATATATTGTTTTGCCTGGCAGAAGGGAGCTTGTTGATGTGATTAGGTTAAAGATTATGAAATGAAGGGATTTAGGCCCCATGGAATTGCATCGTTATGAAAAGCAGTTGGAGAGGGGAGGGTCAGAGAGCAATTGGGAAACTCAATGCTCTGGCTTGGAAGTTGGAGAGAGAGACATGAGCTAAGAAACTCAGGGAAATACCAGAAACACAGAATATGAAACAGATTCTCCCCAGAGCTCCCAGCGGGAACACAGTCCTCCCCAATGAGATCCATCTAGAAGGTCTGGGCTCCAGCAATGTAGGCTAATCTGTGTGCATTTGAGGTTAGAAACAGGTTGTTGAAGGACTGATTCCAGGTCTTCATGCATAATAGGCCAGCAATATATGCAATGTCCCCAGACCTAAATTTTTTTTTTTTTTTTTTTTTTTTTGTCTTTTTGAGACAGGGTCTCACTATGTAGTTCAGGCTGGCCTTCAGCTTACTTTGTAGCTCAGGCTGGTCTCAAACTCACAACAATCCTCCTGCCTCAGCCTCTCGAGTGCTGGGATTACAGGCACGCGCCACCATGCCCGGCTGTCCCAGACCTAAATTTGTGGGAGATATTTTTTGAGTTCTGTTTTTCTTGTACTGGTAAATGAGCCATAGGCCTTCACACCGAGCTACATCCCTTTTACTTTTGAGACAGCATCCCACTAAGTCATTAAGTTGCCCAGGCTGTGCTCAAACTTGTAGTCCTCCTGCCTCAGCTTCCCAGAGTGCTTAGGAAAAGCACAAGGTTTGCAGTTAGCTGTTATAGCAGCAATAGGTAGTGAACATAAAATAAAGCTGAAATGAATGCTAGTGCAACAATTTTCTAAGGTCTCAGCTGTCACAACAGGACACCATCAGATACAATATGTTAAGTATTTATCTTCACTTATGCTCAAGGCATCTTCCTTTGGAAGAGGCCAAGAATTGATTTGCTTCATTAGCTTTTCAGGAGGTAGAATTCAATTTGCAGTGATTGGTTGTATATGAAAACTTTCCTGATCCCCAAAGTCTACATGCACATGAACCCTGAAATAAGACCATTTGCAGCTGCACTGGGCTCCAGTAAGGCCCTTTTTTCTTTTTTCAATGAATTCTTTGAAATTATAAACACAATGTGGCATTACAAATAGAATAAAGATATAGGGGAAAGTCCCATAAATCCTTTATCCTACCCAACAATTCTTTTGTGTATTTCCTTCCAATTTTCTGTATCTCTCTGTCTCCATGTCCATATCCATGTCCATCTCTGTCTCCATCTCTATTTCTGTCTCTACCTGGTTTATTTACCAGGAAATACCCTGGCTTTTAGAACAGCAGATTTGAATGGTGTGCTCCAACGATACTGTTAAGGCCTTGGGTGTCTTCGCGCCTTGCTCTGTTTTCCTCTGTGTTGTCTTGTTCTGCAATCTTTCAATGCAGTGGGCAGAATGGCCAACAGCATAGCTTGGCTCCTGTGGTCCTTACAGGAAAACAAGCACCTGATACTCAATGTGTTATCAGCCCTCCAGGGATCTCATGCTTACACTTGGCGGGAGAAAACATGAGGACTCTCCAGCTCTGTGTCCTGTGTATAATCCCGCAGGCAGGGCACGGGAGCACTGATTGCCCTATAACCAGGAAGAGAAGCTATTCCCCTAGGAGCAGTGTTGGCTTCCCAGAATAAGAGACATGTGCTAACCACATTTTACCTATTTATTTTTTAAAATATTGCTCTTTAGTTAATATAAATGTTATACATGTTTATTGTGTGCAACATAGTCTTTTTAGATATGTAAACATTGTGGAATGGCTATATTGGGCTAATCAACATTACTTCACATATTTACCCATATTTTATTTATTTATTTTTTGATACAAGGTCTTGCTGTGCAGTCCAGGCTGGCCTGGAAGGCGTGGTGATCTTTACACAGCCTCCCAAGTGCTGGGGTGACAGATGTGCACAACCATACCCAGCCTACTCATATTTTATATCAGGACTAATTTGCATTTCTCTCCATAGTCTTCATAATTACCATTTTCTTTTTTTGGTACTGGGAATCAAACTCAGGACCTTGTGCTTGCCAGGGAGGCACTTGTGCCATTGAACTATATCCCTGGCCATTAATTACCATTTTAATGGATTTGGGATTGCATCATGACACAGCTTGGCCAAACCTTGTTAAACATTGTTGGCTGCTCAATTGTTTTTAAACTTTTTCTATTATAAATAGTGTCATGATGACTGTCTCTGTGCCGTTGTGGAGAAAATGATAGCCCATAGATTGGAGTTGGTGTGACTACAGCCCGCATTTGGGGCACCTCTGCGTTTCCCTTGTTCCTCTCCCTCCTTGCCCAGAACTAGGCTTATTTACAAAGCTCCTTTGTCTACCCATCAAGTTCCCCCAAAAGGAGAACAATATTGTCTCCATCTTCTTACTGAAATTTCATCAACCAGAAAAGACTAACTTCATTGTAGAAAGAAACACGAAGGTCTGTCAACACATGTGAACAGACTTCTGTCCTCTGTTCACGCTCCACAGAGGACCATTTCTAATGCTGTCTGTTCTGTGGTTGTAGAAGACTTTGTCCAAGACCACAGAATTTCCCTAAAAACCACATACTGTTTCCCTGTTAAGTTGTCTATGTTCCTCGCTTTCCTGCAGAAAAGGAGCTACATAAACTGCTGGGTTGTCTTTGGGCTGGTGCGTAGTCATGCTCCTGTCGTCACCGGACGGGATCGGAACAGGCCTCCCTAAGGAGGAGATGAGACCTCAACCTGGTGCCAGGCAGGTTCTGCGTGTCATACTGCAGAAAAGCATTCGACAAACACTAGTGAGAGGCATAGGCAGATTCATCAGGCAGAGTTAGAGTCTGAGGAATTGGGAAGGCACCTCAGCCTGAGGAGCCCAGGGGCCACAGCCCTGAGGCACAGGACTAGAAGAGCCAGTTGAGAAAAGGAAGGGAACGGCTTTTAAGGAATTGGTGGGGTGGGCCAGAGTCTGGCTGATCATTCGCCCTTGTGCTTGCCAGGGAAGCACTTATTCCACTGAGCCATATCCCCAGCCCCCATGATCATTGTTTTAGTGTTGGTTTTGTGGCTTTGGGGATGTCTTGGTCACCTGAAGGGATACTCAAGTCTCTGTGAAGTGACGTTGAAATCCAAGGTGATCACACACACAGCGACCGGAGATTTCCAGGTACATGTTTGTAGTCAAATGTCCCTGCAAATCATTCATCTCTGTCTTGAAGGGGGATGAGATAGGTTATATTAATTTATGGTGGATCAGCTATGTACTGCTGGTTTCTAGATCTTTTCTAAATAATCAACATGCCTACATGCAGCTGAGCAAAGATCTGAGCCAAAGTTTTAAGGTAATAAGGGAAACAGATACAAAATAAAGAGCAAGTTTTGCTCTGCTTTGATTTACCCTCTGGACACTAGTAGGCCCAAGTGAAGAGTCTTTATTTCATTTTTCTAGCAAAAGCAGCTTTTAAGTACCTGGTTGCCTCTGAAGAAAGTACAAATCATGCCTTTAATGAGTAACAGGTAAAAGGGCCCGGCTAACCTTTGTCCCCCTGGCAGTCTCTGACCATCTTATGACTTTACACCTGACATGATTGTTTTTTTTTTCCCTTTTACACCTTAATATAACTGTGTGCCTTTTCTCCTGCTGAAAATGTCTATTATCCATTCATTCCAGTGACCTTTCAAGGAGCAGAAAGGAAACTCCCCCTCCTCTACAGTGCATATAGTTTAGATTACTTCTATAGCATAGGTTCCTCTATAGCAGAGGAGGGGTTGCTGGGTTAGAAGTGAGAATAGTGATTCGTCCTAATAAGTTGTTTTCCAGAAGGGCTCTACATGCACAGGTGCAAGGATGCCACAAATTGGTGTGTCCCAAGGCTGTAATAAATCAACAAATAGGAAATATACTCATCCAGCTTGAAATGGAGATAAAATGCAAACTCTTTTACACGTAGGGAAATGCATCTTAGAAAAGTGCGGTGCCCTTTCTGATCTTTCCAATTGGTCAAACTTGGAAAGACTGGTAACAGGCAGAACTTTTAAGGCAAGGGGCACATTTTCCCTTATCCTCAGTTAATAGAAATGGAAATCATGAGAATTTAAATGTAAATGTATAGAGCCTTCCATCTGAGAATCCTTCCTATGAAAAGATGGTATCAGGTCTGTTTCCTGTTGGTGTCAGTTGCTCTTTATAGGTTACAGCTGCTTGCTTGAGTTAGGCCTATCGTGTGTCTTTGGCCTCCTTTCTAGGAGATGCCAAGCTCATCTCCATCTTAACTAAGCATTCGATATGGACTGTGGCAGAGGGCAGCTGGCTCTGATAGCCGGTTTACCTTTCTTCCTCTTAACAATCCATCCCACGGAGACCACTTTGTGTAGCCTCCCTTCCAGCCGGGGGCAGTGGGGTGAGTTCTGGTCAATAGGGTAGGAGAGGAAGGGATATCTGCAGTATCCAAGGATGGAGATTTATTGATCTGGAAAATTTGGCTCTGAGGGATATTAGTGACTATTTGTTGGCCATTTCAATTGGAAAGATTGAGAACTAGGAGCTCGAGTGGAACCAACAGGGCCAAATGGAACTCTAAAAATTAGATTTAGGGCTGGTAAGATAGCTTGGTGAACTAAGCATTTGCTTAGGAGAGTGCAGGGACTGGGGTTCCATCCCTGGCACCATAGGCCATGCTGGCCCTGTCCCCAGGCACGCTAAACTGGTGACTGAGTCCAGCTGAGCTGGTGACTGAGTCGAGGTGTGGTGGCGCACACCTGTAATCTCAGCACTAGTGAGACTGAAAACAGGAGAATCACTGAATCCCAGTGTGTAGTGAGACCCTGCACAAAATACAAAAAAAAAAAAAAAAAAAAAAAAAAAAAAAAGGTTAAATTTTTTTTTTTCTTTAGAGATCAATAGCTTCTCTAAACTTCTGATTTCTGGAGCATAACTACCACCCTCTCCCCTCAGCCTTGGTAATCTGTGGGTGCCACACCTAGGAGGTCAGGGCCTAAGAAGGTGGAAATTGATATGTCCAGTGTTGTCCCATCATATGTCTCTCCACCCCACTGCTCGTTACAAACAACACTAACAATCACTATGCTGCCAGCTGCCACCGGTGTGATGTTGGTTTGGGTAAAGAGGCCTCTCCTTGTTCTCAGAGCCAGTTTTGAATCAATCCCTTTTTCCTTCTTACCAAAATAAATGGTCTCCTTTGAACTGAGCAGCAGTGAGCAGAGTGGACCTATCTGGCCACACCCAGTAGGACAGCTACTTTCTGCCATGGAACACAGAAACAAGAAGGACAGCGTTTGCAGGAAGGAGGATGGAGCAAATGCAGAACACCAGGAGAACTGACCTCCGGAGAGACCTCCCCTCAGGTCTCCACACTCAGGCCTGCTCCTCCTTGGAATGCATGTGTGCGAGGGTTTCACAGAGCCAGGGACAGAAGGGAGCGGATACAGAGAGATCTCACCCAGCCGTCTTCAGCACTCTTCCTTTCCTGTGGAAAGGAAACTGGACCCTAATCTCCTGGGGCAGCAGCTGCATATTTTGTTCCTTTTGTCTGGCCTGAGGAGAGCAGGGGGTAGTGGTTAAGGGCTGGGCAAGAGGAATTTGGAAGAGGTTGCTTACCTGGAGAAGGAAAAGCCCCTAACTTCTAAAATTCTGCTTTGCAGAGCTGCTCACAAGGCCCAGTGTAGTCATGTACCTTTGTCATCCCCTTGCTAGGGAAGCTGGGCCAGGGGATTTGCAAGTGCAAGGCTAGCAACTTAGACCCTGATTCAAAAAGGTTGGGCCTGTAGCTCAATCTAGCACTTGCCTAGATAGCATACATGAGGTGAGAGGTTCAAGCTCCAATTCTGGAAGAGAAAAAAAAATATGAGGCAGGAAATTTACAGACCTTAAGAGGTCCCAGAGTATTGAGAGAGGGGTCAATACTTCTTGTCTTGTTTGTTTATTTATTTATTTTTGTGGTACCAGGGATTGAACTCAGGACCCTGCTCTTCCCAGGCACACACTTATTCTATTGAGCTGTCTACCCAGCCCCTCTAGTCTTTATTTTTAAAAACATAGACCTCCTATTTTCCTTCAGCTCATATGATTTGTCTGCTCTGTTTTCTATGTGATAGTCAATAAAGTGTAGCAGAAAGTTTAAGATGTTGTATGTTGGTTTGCATATTAAATAATAAAGGATAACAATCGCTTACTTACTACTAGGATTTTTCTCTCACTTAGCTTAGAAGGTGGACAAGATTGTGCTTCAGCAAGTTTAAACTTCAGGGTAGAGAGATGGGGTTACCTGTGGCAGTTTGTGTTGTCTTGGGCTTGGTTTCCAAAAAGCTTGAGCTATTTGGAAATAGCTGTTTGGATCTTTCTCCCTGCGAGAGTAAGGAGAAGTTAAGTGTCCAGAGATAGAGTAGAAGCGGGAAAATAAAGGCAGACTCTGAGCCCAAGGGGACACAGGGCTGTAGAATTGTAGCTCTTGGGGATCTGTACTCTAATCTGCTTTCTCCCAGGGGAACAGAAGGCCCTCAGAGGGGACCAGCAGCCCTACTGGGATCCAGGTTCTACTGGAGCCTTAGATCTTAAATCATGGGGATTTTGTTGTGCGTGTGTCACTTCTCCACAATAAAATTGTGTGTGAGACAGCACAAGCCTCACGGCTAGTTCAGAGTCTGAGGCAGGAGCATCACAAGTTTGAGACCAGTTGGGACAGTTAATGAGGTTTTGCCACAAAAAACAAAACAAAAGCTGGGCGTGGTGGTGCATGCCTGTAATCCCAGCACTCGGGAGGCTGAGGCAGGAGGATTGTTGTGAGTTCGAGACCAGCCTGAGCTACAAAGTGAGCTCAAGGCCAGCCTGAACTGCATAGTGAGACCCTGTCTCAAAAAGACAAAAAACAACAACAACAACAAAAAAAAAAAAACCAAAAACAACAATAAAAAACCCACAAAGGGCTAAGAAGAGTGCTCAGTGGTAGAGCACCCCTGGGTTCAATCACTAATGTAAAAAAAAAAAAAGTTATTCATGGAAATAGAGAAAGTTTGATAAATCTGGCTATGGTTTGCCAACCCTTGAATTAGAATATCACCATGACAATGATTGACAACGGTGACAACCCTCATAAACTAAGAGATGGACATTAGGTATTGTGCTTGTTAACTTCATAGGAAGGGAGAAAATCAGGCAGTGTGCACCTTCCAAGCCAGTCGTGGCAAACCTATGGCATGCATGGTGCACTGGGCCATTTGTTTTTTTGTTTTGTTTTAATTTTGTACTATTTATTATTATTTTTAAAGAATGCAAAATAGTGATAGAAAACAGCATTATACACGATACAAGATTTCACTAAACAATGTAATAGGAATCTAACAATGGTTGCTATGTGCAAATTAGTTTTTCGGATTACCAGATATAAATGTATAAGTTTTGTGTAAAAAAAAAAAGCAATAGCTAAGAAGTTATAAGAAATTCAAGAGAGGAAAAAAAATCAGTAAAAACAAAAATTGTAAGCATTACAGGCTGTTTGTTATCATTGAAAACTCTAAAAGGCTCACCATCACTATCCTAAGGTTCTGCTAATATGTGTTCTCTTATCAAGAGACCAAACCTGAATCTGATCCAGTCTGGACACAGCTACAGGTCTGTAGGAAATACATGGAACAGAGAAACCTGTGGAACTACACCGAGCATGAGCAGCAAGGGAAACCTAGTCTGGAAATGGGTGCAAGTGAAAAGGATTTTTCAGCAGGTTGGATAAAGGGCTCAAGGGGGAAATACAGGTTGAAAGAAACAGAGATTTATCTGTTTTGAGTAAGAGAAAGACTGGGCTGGCCAAATAGCTCAATGGATTAAAGGGACTACAAGCAAGCAAAAGGGTGGGGGTTTGATCCCTGGGCCTGCCTCGCCTGCCCCACACTGGGGTGAGGTGAGATGGTGATTGAGACTGGGCATGGTGGTGTATGCCTGTAATCCCAGCTCTTGGGAGGCTGTAAACAGGCAGATCACTAGAGTCCAATCTAGCAGTTGATAGGTTATGGCCCTAGTATGAATTGCTAAACTACTATGGTGGTCATCCACCATATAGTTGAAGCCCTTAAAATAACAGCTTATCTTCCCAGAGACCCCTCCTCACTTCTTCTCCAACTCATTTCCTTTCACCTTACTTCCACCTCAGGGAAGGCTCCAATCAGCTCCTCAGGTGTATCTAAACATCCCTCTCAAACCCCACCCCTGGCAAAAGGCCATAAAAGCCTCAGCCTTCCTTTGTTCCAATCTAGAGAGTTCCTTATCTTTCCAAATTCTCTCCATGTCCTCCAAGATAATGAAGCCCCTTTCCCTTTATAATAAAGCCCCTTTTCCTTTTTCCTTCTGCCTGTTTCTCTGCTGTGACACTGTCAAAACCTATCCGTAGTGAGACCCTAAACACCCTGTAGACCCTTCCCTAAAATACAAAAAAAAAAAAAAAAAAAAAAAAAAAAAAAAAAAAAAAAAGAGAGAGAGAGAGAGAAGGACTGACCCAGTTTAGAGATGCACATTTGGATGATTATTATATCAATTTTTGGTTGTTTTTGAGGCAGGTTCTCACTATGTAGCCCAGGCTGGGGTCAAATTTTAGGCAATCCTCCTGCCTCAGCTGCCTGAGTGGTGGCATTATAGGCGTGCACCCCAGTGATGGCATTGTTTGATTACCCACATCTAGCCATTTCTGAGGCTTGATATATCCATGGAATTTTCAGTTATATGAGCCACCAATGTTTTTACTTCACTGTTTTGGTTTGCAAACAAAAGCATCTCTCTGTAAATCTGTAGTGTCCCAAAAGGCTGGTGAATATTCCTGGAGGAACTGTCTGCGTGCAGTAACTCACACCCACACTGGCCACCACGTACAGGTAAACCTGTTCATCTTCATTCCCTTGGTACCCTTGAAAGTTTTATTCCTAATGATGGGGTTCATTGTTATTCATGGACGCTCTGGGTTCTTTCTGACCTTATTGGAGGGTCAGTCTCTCTCAGTGGGGGAGCAGACAGGAAAGAATGTTTTGCTGAAGATAAATAAAAATCTTGTCATGTGGAACAGGGGCAGTTTTTTGGTTGGGTACATCAGAGGCCCAGGGGAAGTTAGGGGCAGCCATGCATTTCAGGATCCTTTATTTGCTCATCATATATTTATTGATTGATTCTACATGTGGAGCAAGACAGCTCTAGTCTCAGCTCTCAGGAGCCCAGGGTTTGTGTGACAAGTGGGAAAAATAGCTTCTCTCTACCCTTTGTGGGTATAAAAATAGCAACTCCCTGCTTCAAAGATATTTTAAAAAAATAGTTTATTCTGGGCCAACTATGAGTGATCATGGTCCAGGGACACAGAGTTGAATTACACAAAGTGACATATTTTACCATGGAGGAGGTAACATGAACTTTTATAACCACAGGCAGAAGGGTCTATATCAGTACATTTATCAAGGGCTGGGGATAAAACTCAGCAGCCTAAGCACCTGCCTGGCAAGTGCAAGGTCACGAGTTCAATCCCCAGTACAAACAAACAAATAAACAACATTTATCAAATGCAATAGTGGGACATTAGGTGGTCTAACATAAATATAATGTGGCTTTTTCAACCTGCAGCATTCCTTCTCTCCGCCATCACAGTGTTCTGCCTAAGTGAGGTCCTGTAGGGTTGTCAGTACTGATGGGGCTCTTTCTGGCTGTCACAGAGTTTTGGCTTTATGTCTTACTTATAAGGCCCACAGGGATGAGATGCAAAGCAGGGCTGGATGGTAAAGCGCACATGGAATTCTGAGTCAAAGAATGTAGTAAGGCCTTAGGAGCTCCAAGGCGATAGTAAGGCAGTGCTGACAGGATGGTGACAAGAAACACAATGAGTGAAAGTGGGCTTACTGTGCAGGCAGTCAGTCAGAGATGTCAGGAGCAGCCCGCTCCCTGTTCTGATTACTTTTATCGAAGCAGATTTCCTTTGCAGATGGACACTTTGCAAAGGCAGCTTTTCAGAACCACTCCTATATGTGCATTTCCTCAAAATATGTCCAAGATGTATATTTGAAAGTGGTGCCGGGCATGGTGGTGCATGCCTGTAATCCCAGCACTCGGGAGGCTGAGACAGGAGGATTGTTGTGAGTTCAAGACCAGCCTGAGCTACAAAGTGAGCTTAAGGCCAGCCTGAACTGCATAGTAAGACACTGTCTCAAAAAGACAAAAAAAAAAAAAAAGAAAGTGGCATATCTGGTCTTCTACAGTCAAAGATTGGAATGATGTGCCCTGATTCAAAATTTTCTTTGTTGTTTTGGTGTGTGTGTGTGTGTGTGTGTGTGTGTGTGTGTTATACAACTTAACTTTCAGAGGCCTACACATCTCAAACATCTTTGGTTGGATCCATCCTTTTGTTGTAGGCAGGGTTTACAAGAACATGGATTTAATATAGGATACATAATTTATAGGGTTATTTTACAATATTCACCCAAGTAGTCAAATGCAAAATAGTGTGGGAGATCTGTCCACACACCAGAGACCTGAAGAATCCAGCTGAGGGCTGAGTCCCACAGTGATGTCTTACACGAGTCTAGCTGGCCCAGAGCCCACTGTAATGTGTCATGCAGGTCTATACAAAAGAACCGCACTGGGAGGGCTCAAAAGTCAGGGGTGGAAGCTAGAAAGTCTACACCAGTGGAATTGAAGGATCTGTGCCAGCAGGCTGAGGGGTCTGCACTGGAGCCAGGAGGCAACAGTCAAAGTAAGCACCAGAGCTCCCTGAAGAGAACCACAGCTGTGCTTAGTGACAGTGAGAACCTGAGCTCCTCTGACATCAAGAACAGCCAAGTGGGCCAGAGAGATAGCTCAGCAGAATAAGCACTTGCCTAGCAAGTGCAAGGTCCTGAGTTCAATCCCTGGTACTAAAAAAAAAAAAATAGATCAGCCAAGTTCACATCAGAAAAACTAGCACCATATACTTCTCCAGGAGGATCAACAGCACAACCTCTTCCCCTACATCTCTTCTTTTGTTATTGGCAACAGTAGCACCCAGCACCATGCTGATTCTGTTCAGCTGGGTGTTACAAGTTGCCCATTAATTAATCTAGCACACCTGTCTTCCAGGCTCTGAAATTTTTATCCTTTTGGTTATTTCACTACTTTGGGAACCAAGCAGGAACAGCACCTAAAACAGAGACCTTTGCTCCTCTGTAAGGATGGATAGAAAGCAAAAATGTGATGTTTATGCTCAAGAAATGTAGAATTTCATCTAGCACTTCTCTCAGATTGTCAGGGTGTTGAATGAAGATGGCACAGGGCACTCAGAAATAGGAGATGTTATTGCCAGGCTCAAGGAGGTCCTAGAGTACAATACCATCAGATGCAAATACAACCAAGGTTTGACAGTGCTGGTAGCACTCCAAGAGCTGGTGGAGCCTGGAAGCAGAATGCAGACAGCCTGCAGCAGGCACTAATTGTGGGCTGGTGTGTGGAATGGCTGCCAGCTTTCTTCCTGATGACAAATGATATCACGGATTCATCCCTTACCCAGCAGGGACAGGCCTGCTGGTGTCAGAGGCCGGGCATAGATTTGGATGCTGTCAATGACGCTTTCCTTCTGGAAGCCTTCATCTACCACTGCTGAATCCCACTGCTGGGAGCAGCCTTACCACCCGCACCTGCTTGAGTTCTTCCTGCAGACTGCCCATCAGATAGGGTTGGGCAGACTCTGGATGCCATCACAGCCCCCTAGGACCATGTGAATACACTGAAAAGAGGTACAGGTCTATTGTCAAGTACAAGACAGCTTTCTACTCCTTCTACCTGCCTGTTGCTGCTCCTATGTCCAGGGCCAGCACTGATGGGGAAAAGGAGCACAGCAATGCCAGGAGGATCCTGATGGAGATGGGTGAGTTCTTCCAGATCCAGGATGATTTCCTTGACCTCTTTGAGGATCCCAATGTGACAGGAAAGATTGGCACTGACATCCAGAACAACAAATGCAGCTGGCTGATGGTTCAGGGTCTGCAGTGAGCCATTCCAGAGCAGAGCCAGATCTTACAGGAGAATTATGGGCAGAAGGATGCTGAGAAGGTAGCCAGGGTGAAGGCGCTGTACGAGGAGCTGGATCTGCCAGCTGTGTTCTCACAGTATGAGGAAGATAGCTACAGTCACCTCATGAGCTTCATCCACAGTACACTCCACTGCTCCTCCAGCCATCTTCCTGGAGCTGGCAAACAAGCAAGTGGAAAAAGTGACCTGGAGACCAGAAAGGCAGGAGAGAGAGAGGGAGGAAGGGAAAAGCTCAATAAATTATCATGGGGCTGGGGAAATAGCTCGGCGGGCTAAGCCCCTGTCTGGCAAGCACAAGGACCCATGTTCAATCCCTGGTACTGCATGCCATGTGGGCCATGGAAACCTGGGCACTGTTCATGCCACCAAAACCAGGTATGGTGGTGCACACCTGTAATCCCAGCACTGAGGAAGCTGAGACGGGAGGATCAATAGAAGTCCGAGCTGCATAGCAAGACCCTGTGCCAAATAGATGCGTAGATAGATAGATGGATAGATTTTTAAAAAAATACTTCTAGGAAGCTAACTTAGAATGCAAAAATGAGCTAAATACAGGCATGAGAGCATCAGCCGAGCAGGCCAGAGCAGACACACTGTGATAGCCGACAGTCCTTGAGAAAACCCTTAGCCTTGGCAGCCGAAAGGCGGTGTCTAAGGCAAGAAAGGTAAAAGGCGATAGAACAGTAAGTTAAGAGTGCCTATATTATCATTATTTCTCAGATTTGGGTAATGCCTTTGCCTTGCCTCTCTCCCAGGTAACACAGTGGGTCGTGTTTTGTATTCAAAACTTTTTTTTTTTTTGAGATGTGATTTGGCTCTGCAATTCAGTGCAATTCAGACTGGCCTTGAACTCACGATGTAGCCCAAGCTGGCCTCAAACTCTTGGCAATCCTCTGGCCTCAGCTTCCTGAGTACTGGGATTACAGTATGTGTCATTAAGCCCAAGCTTGTATTCTTGATTTTGAAGTGAGACAAATCTGCAATTGAATCCCCATCCTTGTTGCTTATGAACTGGTAACCAGCACAGAGTCATTCTTGAGTTCTCACTCTCTTAATACACACACACACACACACAATGCAGAGAAAACATCCACTTTCTTGGTAGTTCAGGGAGCAAAATATATTAATATACTATATATAAATGGCAATTTGGTGAGAGCTTGTTTCAAAATTCAGAAGCGATGGGGTGTAGCTCAGTGGTTGTTGGATCTCTAGTACCACTGCTATGGCTGTGTCTAGATGTCCCCCCCCCCAAGCCTCATGCAGTCCTAGCTGGGGCTTTTTTGAGAAGTGGCAGGATCTAGACTGTAATCCTGTGATTAAAGGTATGTGATTACCAAATTAGTCCACTGATTGGTCTGGCACCTACCCTAAGCCTTGCAGTCAAGATAGAATATAAAAGAGACAGAAAGGAGTCACTATTTTGGCTTATAACTTGGTGCCTTCTGAGCCAATGAACTGTTTCTCCTCTGCTGTGCCTGTCTGCCATGGCACCCTGCCTTGGAGCCAGCCAATTATGAGCTGAAACCTCCACAAACCATAATAGCAAAATAAATCTATCACCTTTTAAATTTAGATGTCAAGGGCCAGCCAAATAGCTCAGTGCACTAAATCACCTGCTTAGGCAGATGCAGGGCCCGGGGTTCAATCTCCAGGTCTGTTGTGCCAGCCAGCAACTGAGACTGGGCATGCCTGTGATACCAGCTCTGGGGAGGCTGGACACAGGTGGATCACTACAAGTCTGATCTAGTACTGAGACCCTGAACACTCTGTAGACCCTTCCCTAAAATAAAGAAAAGAAATTTAAATGTCATGTATTTTGTCTCAGCCATGAGAAAAGTAATGAAGACAATAACAAAAACAAAAAGTGTTGGTGCTAAGTGTGGCAGGGCAGCTTTACAAGGATTACAAGTTTGAGGTCAGCCTGGGTTACGTAGTGAGTTCAAGACCAGCTTGCACCACATAGTGAAACTCTTCCTCAAAAAAACAAAACCAAATCAAAAGCAAAAAGCGAAGAAAGTGCTGATCCCTTTCTAGGGATAGAAGTGGTAAGATGTAAAGTTTCTAAAGCTTCAATTCACTGCTCCACTCTTGTTTGGTTGTTCAGCCATTTGTTTTGGATTTCCTGAGCACAATTTTCCCTCTGAATTTTATCTAACCAAATTCAGGGTGGGTTTCTGTCACTTGCAACTTGTGAGCCTCAGCCTGAGCCCCACAAATCCACAACTAAGTGGAATACCTGCTAATCCTGGTGTACTTCCACACATGCTGTCCTGCCTGTCTAGAATGTTCTCAATTCCCACATGTCCACAGTCAACTACTGTCTTCAAGGTCCCTCATATTAACCATCACTGATCTGTTTAACCTGCTAGAATTTCTTTAAAAGGAGGAAAAGGAAAACTCCTTTTTTTTTTTTTTTTTTTTTTTTTTTTTGTGGAACTGGGGATTGAATTAAGGACCTTGGGCTTGCCAAGGAAACACTTATTCCACTGAGCCATCTCCCCAGCCCCAAAGGGAAAACTTCTGTTGTTTGTCTTCTCACTGCTGTCCCAGTGCCTGGCATGGATAGCACTCTATAAGCATTAGCTCCTTCTCTCTTTTCTCTTCTTTCAGTCATGGCTCTCCCTTCCCCCAACTGTTTTGCTTCCCCAGCATCAGCATTCTATTCTCTGTTGCTGAGTCAGAAAATGTTCATCTGTGTCCATAGTTGTGTGTTTTAATGAAACAAACTGCTGTAAAAACCATTTATTTAAAAATGGTTACTGCAGAGTAGGCCTAAGGAACAGCCACTACAGGGAGTTTTTACTTGTTTAGATGGTAACTTGTCTTGGTATATGTGCTATTTTATTTGGGATACAGATTTTAAATGAGAATACTTGTAAGATTTGCATTTAGCAAGTAGAAACTCTGTTTCCAAAGAACTAGGAGCCAATCTCAGCTCTCTTTTCTGTATCCCTGCTTCCCTTTAAATCTCTGGCTGTTCAGTTATTTGTTAGTGAGAAAGGAGGTGAAGAATGTATTCTTTTGTATGTAGATACATTTAATAAAAATTTTAGGCAACTTTCAGTTTGAAGTTTTGTGTTTGGAGAATACATTGTTATCAGTATATGTAACTTCGTATGTTTAGCTGTTAATTCCTGTGTGCCACCGGGATAAAGTTTTTTCCAGTAATCTCTTTTCTTTCTGAAATTGTGAGACTATTTATTTTTTGTGCATCCTATTTTCGTCCATATTATGTTGTTTTGTACTGATGGCTATTCATGTGTAAATCTATCTTGTGATTCTTTTTTGGTGGGAGAGGGTAGGAATGGGGGTTCCAGGGATCAAACTCAGGACTTTACACTTGTCTGGCAGGTGTTTGTGCTGCTGAACGGCACACTTACCTTCTGAATTTTAATCAGCCCATGGATTTGGCGAATTTCAAAGTTTCCCTGTATGGAGAGAAAACTAAAGTTAGGTGGCACTCTATTAAAGGATGAGTGCATTCATGCATTCACAAGAAGCTATGAAATTATCTATCATAGATCTAGAAATATAAAGTTAGAGAAAACAGCCTGCCCTTCTTTGATAGCTTGCTTCTCTGAGGAGCTATAGTGGACCAAGTTTCAGAAGTGAGACACCTGAGTTAACAATTTTATATAACCAAAAACAAGTATAGAGAGATAAAATCTACCATAGAGACTGATTATTTAGCTCTCTTTTTATGGGTATTTATCTCCATCTTTAGTTTTAAGGACACCCCCCACACCCCTGTGGGCCTGCACACACTCTGTCCAGCCTGTGGTTATGGCATTATATATTATACACAGCAGTCATTCGGTAAATGTGAGAAATGAGTGGAACACTATCTTGGAGTTTCTTTGTAAGGAACAAGGTAACAAACAGTGGTAATAGCTATTTTAGGCTGGGGATGTGACTCTGATAAAGCCTGACCCTAGCATACACAATCCCCACCATAGGGAGGAGGGTATGGAGTCTTTTTCATCAATAAGCAGAGTATAAGTAAACCATCAATTGGTATTACACATATTGTTATGCTTTGGAAATGTTTCTTGGGCTCTGATCAGAAGGACTGGCTGGGCTGGGGAGATGGCTCAGTGGTCTAAGTGCCTGCTAGGCACACATAAGAACCTGGGTTTGATCTCTAGTACTGCCTAGCCACCAAAACTGAGCATGGTGG
Organism: Ctenomys sociabilis; assembly: GCA_004027165.1. NCBI lineage: Eukaryota > Metazoa > Chordata > Mammalia > Rodentia > Ctenomyidae > Ctenomys > Ctenomys sociabilis. Next base: position 141 of record PVKA01015702.1, on the reverse strand, counting down.
CACATACCTGTAATCCCAATGCTGGGTAAGCTGAGACAGGAGCATCACTATGAGTCTGAAATGCATAGTGAGACCCTGTACCAAATAAATAAATACATAAATAAAGATAAATTTATAGGCTTTTTTTTTTTTTTTTTTTTT
>PVKA01015701.1:0-49482 GCA_004027165.1 Ctenomys sociabilis | reverse complement strand
AGAGAGAGAGAGAGAGAGAGAGAGAGAGAGAAATAGAAATAATTTTTTGTGATTTTTCATTTATCAAGTAAGAGGCAATATGGCTTTATTTATTTTTTTGGTGGAACCAGGGATCGAACTCAGGACCTTGTGCTTGCCAGGCAAGCACTTATTCCACTGAGCTATTCCCCCAGCCTCCTAGTTTGTTTATTTAATCTAAAGTGTGGGCAAAAGTTCTATGCAGTGGGAAATTGTGGTAATGTTTTACATTTTGAAGTCGCTGGTTTTATTGTTTGAGACAGAAAAATGATTCAGGGATAAGAGCAAGATTTTGTGGTTCCATTTGTAGTTACTCTAGACCTAGTCGGAGCAGTCTTGTTCAGCAATGGGTGTGTGCAAGCTTTGTCTCATTTCTCTTTATCTTTTTTATCACATAAGTTAGTTGGATGTTAATAAATTAATAGTATAATAAATTATCAATAAATTAATAAGGTTACTGTGATTTTAGATGTATTTTGAAATAAGCATGAAAAATAATTTCAGGAAAATATTTTAATCTGAGAATCTTGAAGGATTCAAATTGAATATTCAGCAGAAGCCTTGGTTTTCTCACAACTTTAAGCAAAAGTGGCTAAGAATTTAAAAAATTTTAAAGGAAACTCACCCCTTAAGAAAGGCTGGAGGGTGGATGATTAAAGGTTGAAAACTGGGCTGGGTAGATAGCTCGGCAGTCTGCATGCCTGCCTGGGAAGCACAAGGCCTGAGTTTGATCCCTGGCACTGCATGCCGTGCTGACCCTGAGCCCAGTCGCAGTGGCACACGACTGTAATCCCCGCCCTGGGAAGATTGACACAGGAGAATTACTATGAGTTGAAGCTGCATAGAAAGACCCTGACTCCAAAACAGAAGATTCAAGAAATTAGAGTTTTGAAAGTTACACATAATTGGACAAACAAATTGAGTTCCATTGATGCAGGATCGTTTGTTAGTAAGGATACAAGTAGCTAGTCTTCCATACCTAAAGTGCCATTTTCGTCAGTAGGTTTGCACAGGAGCTGAGGTTAAAAAACAAAAATCCCAATTAAAACATGAGTGCTTGAAATACTCTGCTGATAGCTAGAATGTTCTCCTGCAGTAACCCCGTTTTTAAAAAGCTGTTGTAGGAGCAAGTTCTGCACAAATCATATCAGGAAAGTAGCAGGATCAGAGCAACATTCCTGCCATCCATTTAGATTTCTCCAGTTGATGGTTATTTGCTGTTGTAGCATCACTTGCTTTATTAACTGTTAGCAAAAGAATGTCTGCACAGTGGGGTCCAGACACACTTCCAAAAGCTGTGGTGTTTATTTTTCTTCAGAAGCACGGTACTCATTTGGCACCTCAGTGGCCTTTGTAATTCTTCTCCTAGCCCCATCAAGAAATTAGAGTTTTGAAAGTTACACATAATTGGACAAACAAATTGAGTTCCATTGATGCAGGATCGTTTGTTAGTAAGGATACAGGTTTTGTCTTGATTTGTTAGAATGCACATTGTGTGTGAGTGTGTGTGTGTATGTGTGTGTGTAATGTGAAACTCCTGTAGTCCACATCTTGCCATCTGTTCCACACCAATCTCCCAAGCATCCTTTCTTACATAATCAAATTTGACCCTTACACTGAAATTAGAACAAAATATCAGGCCAATGTAATAGCCCACACCTGTACCTCGGGAAGCTAAGGTAGGAGGATCACCGGGAGCTTGAGGCCAGCCTGAACTGCATAGAGAAACCCTGTCTCAAAAAAAGGGTAAAAAAGTAGAAAATATCATGTTCCCTATTATTTCTTAATGAAAACTAAAGCTAGGAATTGGTACTTTTTACTTTGTGTCACAATTAAATGGAGTAGAATGAAATTATTATTACAAAGCTTAGTAGGAAAGTTATTTGAAAAATATGATTTTGTTCTTGAATATAAAGTCTATACATGATAAAATTTATTTTCAAAATGAAATTTTGAGGTTTTATTTTTATTTCTGTTGAAATGTGAGAGGTTTAGAATAAAAATTACATTTAAAAATATCCAAATGCAGCTGCTCAATAGTGAAGCATTTGGCTATGAATGCTATTTTCAAAGCCTTCATTTATCTTATATTTACTATTTAGGATTTCTTGAAATACTTCTGCCTATGTCTGAGTATGCGCACACAGAAGGAACACATGCCTGCCCTCTTGGAGCTTAATAGCTGTGTAGGCAAGGTGTACATTCGTGTTAAACAAAATAATTATCAGTTAGTTAACAATGCAAGAGATACACTAAAGCAGTATGTAATTAAGTTCTGAATGAGAAGCACAATCAGACGCTGTAGTTTCACAAGAGGGAAAGATCACTGGTGGATGGCAGAAAACTAAGTGAAGAATTAAAGTGAGCCTGGAGAAGCTGGGCATGGAGCTGCAAGGCAGAGGGAAAGGCACCGAGTTGGGGCAGGCAAAGGCAAGGTAAGAATGAGAAGCTCGTATTTGGAGGGTGCAGTCTAACAGCTGCCTGGAGGGTCTGTGCCCTGCCCTGGTCTTCCTTTCATAATTTAATGGTAACAGTTCCCAGGCATAGTTGCTAGCTCCATTTTGCTCCATTTGAGGAAGTTGAGTCAGTGAGAAATAAATTGCACAACATCATGTAGCTTGACAGGGACAACACAAGGAATCCAACCCAGGCAGCCAGATGCCATCAACAATGCCCTATCATTGTTCTAGGCCTGCCATCTTATACGAGTCATTAGTCAAGGTACTGCTGAGCATTCGGGGCATCTGGTCAAAACCAGATTGCTATAAGGGGACAGTGCTGTTCTCAAATTTATGTTCAGTAGTGCCGGCCAAATAGCTCAGTGGATTAAAGTGCTTCCTTGGGAGATGCAGCAGCCAGGGCTCTTTCCCCAGCCTGCTGTAGTGGTCCCACCCCCAGGGCATGTTGAGATGGGCTTGAGACTGGGCATGGTGGAGTACGCCTGTAATCCCAGTTCCTGGGAGGCTGAACACAGGTGGATCACTACAGAGTCCAGTCTACATAGTGAGTCCCTGTAGATTCTGTACTAAAAAAATACATTCAGTGTATTGTTTGGTTACCTATTGCCTTGCTTGGTGATCGGTTCAGAAAACACCATTAATGATATTGATGGAAGAACCCTGTCCTTCACAGAAAGGTTGTAAGGAGGACAACTGCCCAAATAAAATTCTCTTTGTTAGATATCTATATGCTATTTTTTTTAGTACAAACCATCTTTTATCCTCTAAAGAATGTTCTTGGCCTGTTTGTGTAAGTTAATGACATGAAAATAACTAAAAAGACTGAGATTTTGACCTTTTCAACAGTTGTCATGACACAGATGTTAGCTGCTAAATGGCAGCAAAGAGATTTCCACAGCTCTTAGGAGGGCTTAAATTTGTATCACTGGCAGCATCCAGTTTGTAAAATGCCATTTGTAAGCCGACTCAGGTTTGCAGTGTATGGATTCAGTGTTGCATGTAGGCTTGAGGCTGTGGAGCAGCCTACAGGACACCTCTAGCTTAGCTGGCCTTAGGCTTCATCAGCTTCCTTCCTGTTTCCTAGCCTCACTTCTTTGGGAAAGTATTATTGGTAGGGAGCAGGTTAACTTCTCCTTCCCTCCAGATAAGGAGCTCCCCCAGGGGCAGTGATGAGCCTCCACAGGCCCAGGGGTTGTTTGGGATGTATCTCTCAAGGTCATTCTCTGGGGTGCTGGGAACTGTGCTGGAAAGAGACACTGGGCCTCAGCAGGGGAGGAAGTCCAGGTTACTGCTGTCCTCCGCTTGCTTGTGTGAGTCACTCGTGAGTTGTCAGGTGCTTTTTATACCAGTAGGAAGGAGAAATAACACATTTTTATAGCTTTGTTTTGTGTAGCATCCAATGAAGGTTGTGTGCTTGAACTAAGCTCTTGAAGGCTTATTTCTGTTGTCTTCCTGGCACTTAGCACAGTGCCCGGCACAGGAGAGTCACTCTGTTGAAAGACTCAGTGAATGACTAGCTGACCCCCCTGAAACGCTGTCAGTGAAGGTTGGCCTTTTGTGATGTTGTTTAATTTGATACAGACAATTGTGAAATTGAACCATGGATGTAATTTCTTGTACAGAGTCTGAAACTGTAAATGAGATGGGCCTAATTGTCTGCTGTCAGCCCATAATAAAACAGTTGGTTTTGCTGCATTGGGGAAATGAGTAACACTGCCTAATTGAGTTAAAATGCCAAAGAACAAATAGTAATTTTCCAAGTTAAAAAGAAGGAAAAAACCCAGAAGTCTCAGAATTCAGAGAATATTACTATCTTAAAATAAGAAGAACTGGTCTTCCGGTTCCAGGCAGTTGGCACCCGCGGTTTACAGTGCAGTTATGGCCAAGTCCAAGAACCACACCACACACAACCAGTCCCAAAAATGGTGTCAAGAAACCTCAGTCACAAAGATACAAATCTCTGAAGGGGGGATGTTCCAAATTCCTTAGGAACATGCATTTTGTCAAGAAGCACAAGAAGGGCTTCAAGAAGATGGAGGCAAACAATGCCAAGGCCATGAAGGCACATGCTGAGGCGATCAAGGCCCTGTCAAGCCCAAGGAGGTCAAGCCCAAGATCATTCCACAGGGAGTAAACCACAGGCTCCTCGACTTGCCTATATTGCCCACCCCAAGCTTGGGAAGTGTATCCATGCCTGCACTGCCAAGGGTCGCAGGCCTTTGCGAGCCAAGGGCCCAGGCTCCAACCAAGTCCCAGGCTCCAGCTTCTGCTCCAGTCCAGGCTCCCCAAGGTGCCCAGGCCCCCATAAAGGCTCCACAGTAAGAGCCTCTTATCTGCTGATCTTAAAACAGAAGGACTGGTGTGACCCCTTGGGAGCCATCTGTGGGTGTTGGTGTCCTGTGCTCTTTGTACAAATAAACCTGAGGCAGGAAAAAAATGAAATAATAAGGACTGGTTCCTTTGCCCTTCAGTGTAAGCCTGCCATGGCCTAATCTCTGTGCTCACGAGCAGCAGCATGAATGAGCACGCGCGGTTCTAGGAGCTGGGGTCTCAGCATGGCCTGGTCTTAGTCAAGCTGGTCAAACTCCTAAGCAAGCCTGGTGTCTTCAGGTGTCCTTGCAACTCCAAGTTTGTAAAGTACTCGCGCACATGGGAAGGCTCGGCATGTGTGCTTATTGTGTGGGCTGTCTTTCTGCCTCTGTCTTTTCTTACTCATGTTGAGCTTTTTTCCAATTACATTTGAAGAGCTGCTGTCTCCTTTTCATTAGTGCCAGTTTGCTATACATTCATCATGGGAGCTGGTGTGTAGCATATCTAGGGTTTTTACTTCCCTTTCCTCTTTTTTCTTTTCTCAGAACCAGAGATTGAACTCAGGCCCTTGTGCTTGTCAGAGATGCGCTTGTTCTATTGAGCCATCTCCCCGGCCCCTTCCTTTTCCTTGTTTTCCAGATTCCCTTCCCACTGGCAAAGTATGCATCCCCCTGTTTCTTGTTATCATCTGCCTCTGCTTGTGCTCTTTATTTATGCTCTGGGTTTCTGTCATAAAAGCCATATAATATTTAGCCTTCTGTGTGTGTTTTATTTCACTTACCATTACAGTCTCAAGGTACATCCAGTTTCTCACACGTGATTCAGGTTTGTCCTTCATGGCAGTGTAGAAGTCCATGGTGTTGGTGAACATTTAGGCCACTGCCTAGATTTACCTACTATGAGGTGTGCTGCTATAAACATGGTACACATGTATCACTATAACGTGTGCTTAACTCTGCTGGGAGGACACCTATAAGGGGAAGAGCTGGGTGGTGAACAGACAGCGGTGAGCAACTGCTAACACCCCGCTGGACTGAATTAGCACGGGACTGGGCGTGGAGGGCCCACCTGAGGGCTGTTGCCAGCAGCACAAAAAGAGAATTGAAGGGAAGGATGCTGCCGTCGGTTCTCCTGGAGAAGCTTGTTGGCTGGCTTTCCTGACCTGAACTCAGCTGTTCTCACTGTGGTAGGAGCTCGGGACCTGAGGACAGCTGTGGTTCTCTTCGGGGGAGCTCTGGTGCTTACCTTGAGCGTTGCTTCTGGCTCCAGTGCAGATCCTCATCCCACTGGCACAGATTTCCTAGCTTCCAACGCGGACCTTTGGGCCTTCCCGGCGCAGATCCTGGATGCAGACTTGCATGAGACGTGCTCATGGGCTCTAGGTGTCCACATGCAGGACGTCGCCATGGGCTCTAGGCCTTCATTGGGACTCCTGCAGGACACTGCTGTGGGATCCAAGCCCTCGGATGGATTCTCTGGGTCTCTAGTGATGCACAGATCTCCTGCACTCTTGCATTTGACTCGTTGAGTGACTATTATAAAATGGTACTATAAATTATGTATCTTATATTAAATCCTTTTCCTTACAAACCCTGACTACAACAGAGTCAAAAGGAATTTCAACTGGGGAGATAGCTCAGCGGCATAAGCATCTGACAGGTGCAAGATTGTGCATTCAATCCCTGCCTCAAAAATAAAGTAAATAAATGTCTAGTTTTAGTTTTTTGGGTTTGTTAAATTTTAAAAATTTTATTTATTATTTGGTACTGAGTCTCACTGCACAGCTTGGACTCATAATGATCCTCCTGTGTCAGCCTCTCCAGCGCTGGAATTACAGACACACATCACCACACCCAGTTTTGGGGCCAGCGTACCAGGGGTTCTGGGACTGGCACAACTGGTGGTACCTGGAATCGAACTCTGGTCCTTGTGCTTGCCAGGCAGATGCTTGGACTGCTGAACTATCTCCCCAGCCCTAGTCTTAGTCTTTTGAGGAATCACCACACTGTGATCTCCATAGCAGTGATACCAGTTTACATTCCCACCAACAGTGTAGAAGGCCCCTTTACCCCTGCAGCCTCATCTGCATTTGTTATTATTTGATTTATTGGTATTCTAACCACTTGATTGTTTAACGTCAGTGGTGTTTTAATTTTTATTGGCCAGAGATGTTAAGCACTTTTCCTGTATGTGCAGAATTCCATTTGTACTTCTGAGAGGTGTCTGTTCATTTCAGATGCCCACTTTTTTGGTTCTTTTATGGGAGGAATCTATTTTTTTAATTCATATGTGCTAGATACTAGTCTTAATCAGAGGAGTAACTGGCAACATTTTTTTTCTTGTTCTATGGATTGTCTCTTCATTCTGTTGATCATTTTTTGTGTAGAACCTTTTTAATTTAATGTAATCTTATTTGTTGATTCCTGATGTGGGTTTCTGATAAGAAAGTACTTGCCTATGCCTGTGTCTTCAGGAGTTTTAGCTTATTTTATGTTCTAGCAGACTATTTATTTATTTATTTATTTTTGTGGAACCAGGGTTGAACTCGGGCCCTTGCGCTTGCCAGGGAAGCGCTTATTCTACTGAGCCATCTCCCCAGCCCTTAGCAGACTATTTCTGTTTCAACATATAACCTGTCAATTTTGATTTTAGTTTAGTGCATGGTGAGAGTCTGGGTCCAGAGTCAGTCTTTTGTAGATGGATAGCCAGTCTTCCTAGCACAGTTTGCTAAGGAGGCTGTCTTTCCTCCAGTGTGTTTGTGTCTTCTTTGTGAATGATCAGAGATAGCTGAATGTTTGCTCCATTGATACCTGGATCTGTTTTTGTGCTAATACCATTTGTTTTTATCACTGTAGCTTTGTAATATAGCTTGAAATCTGGAATTCTGTTGCTTCCATCTTTGTTTTTGTTGACAGGATTGATTTTGTTATTCTAGATCTTTTCTGGTTCCATGTAAATTTTTTTAGGGTTCTTTTTGGGGTTGGTTAGTTCTGTAAGTAGCTCTGTTGAGACTTTGGGATTCTAGGCACTCTTTGAAGACTCTGTGTGAGATGACTCTACTGTGCATGCAGTGCGTATCTTGTAATCTAGTCCTTTTGAATCCTTGTTGTAGCACTTTACTACAAAATTCACAATACAGTATAATTACACGTTTGTGTTCCCATAACAAGATCACAGGTTCTTTAAGGGCATGGCAAACGTTGCCACGTACTATGTAACAGAACCTTTGTTAAATCATTAATTGACTTGAATATGGAGGTCTTCTATCAGTTGTGCAGTGTTAATCAAATAGGAGTGCTGCTTTAGGCTTCAGCATATACCTGGCAATGTGGTTAGCAGGTGGGGAAGTAATTATTTTTGGCGCTTAAGTGCTGTGCTTAGACGCTTACTACGAGCTCATTGAGCAGTCATTCTAAGTACTAGACTGCACAGATGTTTTCATCTCTATAATTGATTTCAGCCACTTTTAAATCAATACATAAGGGAAAGTCCTATTTGTTGCCATTGTACTATAAGCTAAGTAAGATCACTCCCCTTTTAAATTAACTTTCTCTCAGAATTTAATGGTGATTGCTTAAATATAAATTTTATTTCTGTTTTGTAACTTATATTTTAATGGTTAAATATTGGCAGCTGGTGTTAAGAATATGTAGTGTCTTATTAGCACATAATTTGTGAATTCAGCAGATCAAATATTTCCTGATTCTTTCACTATGTAGCAAAACTATACTAACAGTTTACCATTGTTTTCTGTCCTAAGGTCAGCCTTACACAGGGCTTGGTTCAATTATGTTCAGAAAAAAATACCTGTGAAATATTTTGAGCACTATATTCATGCAAGTCCTTTTCCTCTCGCTTCAGGTAAATCAGCAGGCTGGGAAGACGATGGCTGGGGAGCGTGGGAAGAAGCAGAGCTCCCGGAACTTGTGAGTCTGTAGAGAAATGTGTGCGGTGTGTTGGCACTTCCCAGAGTGATGTGCACATGCGTCAGCTCCAGGCTGACATTCTCACATCTGTGTGGGGAGGGAGCAGTTTTATGCTGACTTACAGTGCTTCTCTAGATTCCTGTTCACAGGCTCTCTTGATTATAGAGTCGAGTGGTGTCTCAGTCCATGCGGTAGCAAGACATTCGAGGCCAAATTCATTGTGAGCAGGAAGGCAGTTGGGTCAAGTCCAAGGCTGAGTGGGTGTCTAGTGAGGCCCTTCTAGCTGTGTCATCCCAGGCCAGACAGACGACAGACACAGAGTGCGAGTGCACACCACATGGCCTCCCCTTCAGCATCCACTGCTGTGGTGGCACCCCCACTCTAGCTTCTGGCATGAGCCCATTTCCACTGCTTTGTGGCCTGGGGCCCTCTCCTTAGGCCTCATCTCCCCACACTGACTGACTGACCTCTGAGTTTCTAGCACATACTTCCTGGAGACATTCAAACCATAGTGTCGGGGTCAGTGGAAGATAGTTGTTTTCAGGTTCTTTATCCTTCTCATAAGTTACTCTTTTAGACTCTCAGTTATCCATCCATTTGGTATACCCACTATATTCTAGGTATTTTTCTAGGTCCTTAGCACACAGCATTGAAGAAGGTGGACAGAGTCTTTGTATACATGTTAATGTACTTTCACTGTGACTAATAGAAAATCTAATACAGGATGGCTTAAACAACAAGGTTTATCAGTTCAGATAGGAAGTCCCAGGCAGGCTGGCTGGGTGACTCGATGGTCCTTTTTGGGGTTGGTTAGTTCTGTAAGTAGCTCTGTTGAGACTTTGGGATTCTAGGCACTCTTTGAAGACTCTGTGTGAGATGACTCTACTGTGCATGCAGTGCGTATCTTGTAATCTAGTCCTTTTGAATCCTTGTTGTAGCACTTTACTACAAAATTCACAATACAGTATAATTACACATTTGTGTTCCCATAACAAGATCACAGGTTCTTTAAGGGCATGGCAAACGTTACCACGTACTATGTAACAGAACCTTTGTTAAATCATTAATTGACTTGAATATGGAGGTCTTCTATCAGTTGTGCAGTGTTAATCAAATAGGAGTGCTGCTTTAGGCTTCAGCATATCCTTCTGCTTTGTGGCAGTGTATGGTCTTCATTCACAACCAGAGGGAGAGAGAGTTGGCTTTTCCATGACTCTTTTTTTTTTTTTAATGAATTTATGACAGGGTGAATAGGATCTCACTATGTGTATAGATCAGACTCTAGCCTCCCAAGCGCTGGGATTCCAGGTGTGCGCCACCATGCCCAGTCTCAGTCACTGTCTCAGCATGCCCTGCCGAGTGGGGCCAGCACAGCATGGCGGGGATAAATTCCTGGCCGCTGTGCTCTGCCTAAGCAGGTGGTTTAGTCCGCTGAGCTATCTGGCCAGCCCTCCATGACGCTTTAGAAGAAAACTTTTTTCTTTAGAATACAAACTTTGCCTTGTATTTTCTTAGCCCACGGCCACATGCACATTTCTGAACTGGCAAAGGGCATAGATTTTCATTGGTCTTTCATACCATTCCTTGGAGTTGGATAGAGGGCCTGCTTCTATGGTCTATGATTTCAAAAGTTTGCACTCGATGGGGCAAGAGAAATGCAAGGGAGGGTGAAGAGAAGTTGCCAGTGGGAATTCAAATGAGTGTGTGACAGTAGAGATTGAAGACCAGCTGCAGAGCGGGTGCTGGAGAGGCTTCTCCAGCAGTGACCCTCAATCCAGAAGACCCATTGAGTCAGCGAGCTGAGCACTGGCAGGGTTGTGGGTCAGGACAGCTGCTCCATAGCGTCTCCATCACCCCAGAAAGAAACCTCGCACTCTAGAGTGACGCCCTGTGGCCCCCCCCACCCTGACAATTGTTCGTCTCCTTTCTGACTGAGGATTTGTCTGTTCTCAGTATACATCTAGGTAGAATTAGGCAGATTTCTTAAAAAGCCAGACTGGCTTCTGCTTACTCATAAATTAGACTTTTTCATGGATTTTCTTATACCTTTATTTATGGTCTTGGATTCTGTTTTGGCCATTTTTCCATTTCTAAGACAAAATAGCCAACTTCACAAATTAAAAGAGGAGTATGTCATAGATGACAGTTCCAGCCAGTGCATGATTGTCTGGCTGGAAGGCAGGAAATCAGAACAGAGTGAAGTGGTGGAGAAGACCTCATAGCAGCCAGGACTTAGAGCAGGGAGCCCCTGAGAGAAGGAAGGCCTGGGACAAGCATGCACCTGTGGAGCCGCACTGGCAGTGAGCTGCCTTTTCAGTCAGGTCCCCTCAGAGGAAGCCCATTAAGCTAATGGACTCATTTGGGGATTAATCCATTTAGTGAAGTTAGAACCTTTATGACCCACTTCCTAAAAGTCCAGCTGTGAGACTGTTGGGGAACATTGTGGATCTAAACTACAAGATTCCACCCCAGCCCCCATAATTTCATGTCTGTCTCATAATGCAAAGTCCATCTAGTCCATCTCCAAGAGTCCCAAAGTCATAACAGGTCCAGCATTGCGCTAAAGTTCAAGTCCAGAGTCTCTTCTGAGACTCAAGGGAAACTCTTTTACTGTGAGCCCCTATAAAATAAATCAAAAAGCAAGTTAAGTAATTCTAAGATACAGTGGTATTTATAGCTATACCAATACTATCAGAAATTTTACTCATGAACCATAAAGCTGCTGTTACTTGTACAACTTTTAGGGATTCTGAACTACTTCAGAGGCTTAACCAGCCACTACCAAAATCAAAGTAAATGTAGACAGATGGACAAACCATTGTGAGGACAAAGGACACTGCTGCTCTGTAGCAAGGACGAGAGTGGAAAGAAAATGTCCCTCTCTTGGTAGGAACACAAAGGGAAAACCTCCCTTTCCTAAGAGAGTGACTGGGCCAGGCTTGTTTGCGTTAAAGATGACACAAGGAGCTGAAGAAGAAGGGTGTCTTGAAGTCTGCCCGTGGTGGTGGAAGCGTGTTGCCGCTGTGCATATAATGAGAGCGTCCTCCATCCGATGCTGTGGAAGTGAGGCCATCCTGACCCCAGAGGCAAGCGTGCGTTCCTCTTTTGTTGGTCTGGCCTGGACAGTGGCAGTGGTGGACAGCAGGAAACATCAGGTAGAGGTGGCAAGGAGTCAGGAGGAGTGGCTGCCACCCACTGAGTACTGACCCAGAGGCCACCCTCTGCTAATGAGTTCCACAGGAAGCTGTGAAAGCTGCAGGGACCTTTTTATTTCTGTCTGTTAGCTCTTTGAGAGTCACTTCTCAAAGGCAGCAGAGAGTAAAGGGTTTTTCTACCTAGAGAGACTTAGTCCCAGAGATCTGGACATGGCTTTGAAAAAAGGAAACGTCCCTGTTGGTGTTTCTGTTTGCGAGGTGACAGCTGTTACTGAGGCTGAGCAAAGAGAACAGCTTCTGGACGCAGAGCAGGAGTCACTGTAATGACAGCAGCAACAAAAGGAGTAAACTGGAGCCTTGAGGGACGATCAGGTGAGGACCATGATGGGATGAGGAAACCACATAGGAGGATGACAAGAAGGAAGAGGGAGGGGGAGGAGGCCGGTGTCAGAGTAGCAGCTGGAGGAGGCTCACTGGTCTTGGCCCCACAGGCGTCTGGGCACTCTGGAGTGCCCCCACTCCAGAGCTGTGGATGCAACACCACAAGGCATACTGGAGGCTTCACGGCTGTGTGTGTCTTGGGACCTGGCTGCCACGGTGACTTCCATCTCATCAGGGGAAAAGTGCAACCCATGTGGCAGGGTGACACAAAGAAAAATGGTGACTGGATTACTCACAGCAGAGTGCCTGGTCTGGCCGTGCTGGGGACCAGTTTGGGGTTGGGGAGCAGGCCTAGGGACAGGCAGGCGCCTCGTAGCAGAAGCAGCTCCATAGTTAGCCTCATGTGTGTGATCAGACTGGAGGCTGATGTGTCCAGGCAGGAGAGACCGGGCTCCTCACAAGGCTTGTGGCCACTATGCAGTCCCCGCTGGTGTGGCTTCCTGTCACCTGCTCTGCAAGGTGCTTTGGACACCATGGTTCTCTAGGATGTGAGTAGCACCACCCAGGCTGTGTTGTCTCTGCAGCAGCCTCTCCTCTTGTGACACCAGCGCTATTCTCAAATGAAAGGCACCGCACTCTGCTCTTCCTGCTATGTGAATTTCACCGAGCAGTGAAGCCCTTTTCCCTGGAAGCAGGTGGTGGCTCTTGCTAGGACATCAGTCCTAGGGTAGAGCCTCGGCCCCTGGGCCTCATTTGCTTCAAGTCCTCCTTACCTATCTCCAGTGACAGTTGCATTGGGATTAGGGCTTCAATATAGGTAGATGCCCAAAATACTGGAATGGCTCCATGCCAGGCAGGCCTCTACTCGAGCAGGTGAAAAAGAAAAGATTAAGGGGCCCTATGTGCCATGAACAAATGCCACAGAGCGTGAGAAGACCCACAGAAGAGGCTGTCATGGTGACTGGAGTGGAAGGAGAGGCAGAGTTCTCCCTCTAAACTTACTGGGTTGAGGGTGGTGTTGTGACAGGATAATGGGAAGTGGAGAGGCTGGAAAGGACATCCGACGTGCTCTGCCAGCCCCGTGTGGTGCTCCTGTCACGCGCAGTAAAGGACTTTAATGTGTTTTGTTTTTTTTTAATGTTATTTTGTTTTGTTGTGATACAAAGCTTTTGGTTGGGATTATAAATTCTGTTTGCCACAGGAAATCAAGTCATTAGAGTGGAATAGTTTGCTCAGCCTGCTTTAAGGGGCATTGAAGCACACTGGCAGGAACCTCAAAGGCTCACTTTCCTCTTAACTGGTGAGGCCAATAACTACACTTCCCGCCTTTGTTGTGCAGTGCCGCCAGAGGTGGAATGGGAGTCGGTTTGCTCAGTGGTGAGTGAGCAGTGGCTCCTCGAGCCAGAAGCACAGGGAGGCTCAGGGCCAAGATCTCAGTTAAGATAAGTGGCATGGAAATTTCCACTCAAAAGAGGCTGCAATGCATTCCATCTCTTTTACCAAAAGTGGTATATTACAGGTTCTGAGTCAGGTATGACTTAGCGGATTAGCAGAGGATGAAAGTGTTCTGGGCAGAAGGATGCCTGTTTACAGGCTAAAAAGAGAAGTCACACGGCCTGATTAAAGCATATTGGAGGGCCATGGAGATAGCTCAGTGAAGTAAGCCCTTCCCTGGCAAGTTCAAGGGCCGGAGTTCAATCCCTGGTTCCACAGTCGATAAATAAACAAAAAGGAAAGGGTATTGGAGCGCTTGCAGTCTGCAGAGATAGGAAACACCTCTGCCTGTTTCATTAAGTCGCTTAAAATGGGGCCCCAGGCAGCAGATAACCATGGCAGAAGAACATGTCCACACCAAGGAGGATGGCCTGGGCTGCCACCCTGAGGAGCCTCTGCGGAGGGCCCCTGGGGCTAGTGGTACCTGGGAGTGTGGGCACTCCTTTGGCCAGTGACCACCACGTCCTAGTTGTAATCCAAGCTGATCTCACCCAGCAGTGTACAGGAATGATGGTGCTGCCCCTTTCTGAATGTGGCGGTGGTTTGGCTTTGTCTGGAGACATTTTTGGTTTGCATGGTTGGGGGAAGGGTGTGTAGCCGCCAGAGGTCACAGGTTGGCCCCCAGAACAAAGAATGCTGAGGTGGGCAGCCTCAGGTAGCCCAGGGCTGTATGCAGCCTACAGAGTCTTTTCTGCCTGCATTGTGGTTCCCCATGATTTCTTTAGAAAGAGCTCATGTCTTGTCCCACTACATTTTGAAAGGACTTTAAGATCTTTCATTTGAGAATCTTAGACTCTGATCTGGAAAACAGCCTCCCCAGAGCTTCCCGTGCAGTATTGGAGCCAACTGTAGGTTTCACTGTGGATGCTAATAGCTTTCCCATCTCTACTTTTCTCTGTTTCAAGCATGCTCAGTTAACATACCATTTTGTTTGGGAATAAAAATGTCCCACTAATCCTTCTTCCCCCGCAAAAAAAAAAAGAAAATAGAAAAACTTGAGGCACTCCATGTTATTAGTAACCTGGGATGGGGGAATCCTAGTCATAGTTTACTTTCCTTTTGTTTCAAGATTGCTAAAGCATTTGGGTTTCACTTGCCAGCCTAAATGAGTGTTGACTACAACGGCTGGCATAGGCGAGCAGCTCCTGAGGGTCGTGCTGAATGCGAATGCGCTGACAGCCCCTTCGGTACATGGGAGTCACTGTGACGAGTAAATATCTCTCAAAGTTAATGCAGGGATAGGAGTATCGTGTATTGTAAATAGTGAGCTTACTGTTCTACAGCCGAGAGCTTTGTGCATCTGCTCCAGGGACTCTGTGACTAAAATGTGCACGGCTGATACGCCAGAAACATTTGCTGCTGTTTACCAAGTGAGCTTTATCAGCCCCTGTGGGAGCTGTAAATGAAAGGCTGGTTACGCCACTGCAATTTCACCACCTCCTTTACATTGTAAAAGAAAAAGCACTGGACAGCTTTGTGGGCTAAGTATATGGCAGAACCCTAGTTGTTTAGTGAGAGTTCTTTTCACAGTCCGCAGTGGTGGCTTCCTTGCTTGTGCAGATTAAGAAACTCTGGTCTCCCTTCAAAGATGGAGCATAGGCCACACCACAGTGCAGTCAAACCCCTGCCCTTCCCCCAGCAGGGACTGATGTGGATGGCTTCTTGTTGACTTGAATGGAGGCAGTACCTGGGGTAGCACCTTAAATGGTGAAGTGGGGTTTTTCTTTTTCTTTCTTTTTTTTTTTTAATTTCATGCCTTTCGGGAAATTAAGCACTTTGTAAGTTGACTGTTACTTTGGGATCCCTAACTTCAGGGGAGCACTCTCAGCAACTGTGGGCCCTGCTGTGTGAGGAGGTTCTCCAGAAACCTAGTGGGTAGCTGCAGACTCCCGTGGCACATGCAGGAGGGTGCGCTGCACCTCACCACCGCCAGACTCGGCTGCTGTTTGTCCATGCAGCCCTGCATCTGCCGAGCTTCCTGGGGTATGGTTGTGGAGGTGGTGCTGACCACTGGCCCCACCCTGACCAGGCTGTCCCCTCTGTCCTGCACTGACAGTTCATGGAGCTGCGTGGCCCTGCTCCCACAAGGAGCTGCTTCAGGCAGACCCACAATTTAAATTCTTGGTTTGTGTTCCGTTGCCTCCTGCCTGTGCCCTGAGCTTGTCCTTGGGACTGAGACAAGAAAGCCTGCAGTGACAATAACCCAAACTAGCAATGTCCTTAAAATTGCAAATGGTGCAGACATTTGTTGTTTCCATAAGCTCACCTGTTTTACACCAACCAGAGTGATTTACCATATTATAAAGCAAATTTAAAACCGAAAAGTAGTGGAGATACAGGTGGGACAAATCATCTTATGCCAACCAACCAAATTTCTTTCAATAAACCTTCAGAGGGGGCCTGCCTGTTAGCCCAGTTGTTTAATTGCCTTACTCATACAAATGCAGTCAGATACCGCATTTTGAACCCCACCTCCCCCTGTGTTACCAGCCCCGCCCTTAAGGCAGGCTGAGCCAGCCAGAAAAAATCCTTCTCGATAAACCCTCAGAAAGAAAAATCCCTGGGTGGGAAGCCTTGGCTCGCGAGAGTTTGCTGTTCCACATTTCAGGTCTGCAGGTAAGGGATAAGGCACAGCGGCCTCTGCGATCTGCACCAGCTCACAGCGCTGCAGCCCCGCTTGGAGCCAGGCTTCTGTGATGCCGGTGCCAGCGGCATTCCTGCTCGCTCAGGTTCAGCGTCCTGGCCAGGGCGGGACCAGCAGCCCCTCCCCTCGGAGGACTGAAGGTGAGCTTCCTCTTCTGTGGATTTCTTCAATCAGATCAACATGTTGTATGGAACTATTTCAGAATCCTACACTGAATTAAGCTGCCCAGGCATGTCTGCAGGCCCAGGTATTTTGAATATCACTGGGCAGACGGTGCTAATATTAAAAAGCCAATCAGATGTTCTGCACCGAAGTAGGTCAACTATTTGATGACCTGGGGTCAGGATCAGCTCGATGATGAAACTCTTTTTCCTTCTTAGACTGGTGCTCCATTTCCCAAAAACTTCTGGTCTGTGTGGCAGGACGACCCTAAAACGTCTCTTCAGGGTTTATGTGCACATTTACCGCCAATACTTCGATTCTGTGTGCAGCTGCAGGAGGAGGCCACCTCAACACCTCCTTTAAGCACTTTATTTTCTTTGTTCAGGAGATTAATCTGATTGATAGGCGTGAGTTGGCACCTCTTCAGGAATTAATTGAGAAGCCTGGATCAAAAGACAAATGTTTCTTCTAGAACACAGCTATCCTCTTGCTTCATGTACTGCTAAAGCTATCTCATTGCTATTTGTTGTAGACTAGTGATACAGACTTTAAGAAGACAGGATAGAAGGACATTCTGTGTGTGTCTGCAGTAAAACTGTCCCAAAGTTAGGGTGTCTGGCAGCTTCAGAGCCCGCAGGGCACAGTCGATGAGTCAGAGGTGCTGTGTGAGCACTCCAGGTGGTGTCAGAGGCATACTCAGTTGTAGCGTGGTGCCTAACCCGTAGTTTATTAGTTTACTTATTTTTTTACTCACAGAAATTATTGCATCTGTTTGAAGTGGCAGCAGAGTAGATATTAACGGGTTTTATCATTAGTAAGTTTCCAGAACAAATTTCCTAATACAATCAGATTGGTTTTATTCTATTAAAACCATAAAATTGGTTTTATTCTGCTTTTATTTTATTAATAGAAATGGCATTTTTAAGTTTCCTCAAGATTTAGAACTTACAGGCAGGGTGTAGCAGTACGTGACTATAATCTCAGACCTGGAGGCTGCAGCAGGAGGAAGACAGTAAGTTTGAACCCAACCTGGGTTACATAGAAAGACCGTTTGAAAAAAAGTAGAACCTTTGTGTCACTTTGGATAACCTTTTAGTTTCAAGTTTGTATGCTGGTGTTTTTATAGATAAGAGTATATATATTTTTCAGAATTCATAATTGCAGTTTAAATCATGGCATATATGGAGTAGGAGTAATCAAGTTTATTTTTAAATTTGTTTCATTTTTAATCTTTGGGATTGTATACACATCTACCCAAATTATTAGTGGTATTCATATATCAGAAATATTTTTATTAAGGATAGTCTCATAGGTTTTCATTTATAAATACTTTTTAAAAATTAATACGTAGCTTTTAGCTGAGAAAAAGAAAACTAGAAAGACATGACCAACTTGGGTCTCAAAGCCACTCTTCATTCACGTTGTCTTTCAGAGACCTTGCAGTTCTGGTAACAGTAAAAGCAGGTATTCACAGTACTTGTTTATTTTGTTTCCTATACAAATCACCTCTGTGGCTTTTGTGTTCTGGCCCTGGGGTGGCAGGGCAGGGCCTCTGTCACACAGCTACATCCCAGACTTTGTAGTCAGGGTCTAGGTTTTTCAGGCTGGCTTTGAACTTGTGATGATTCTGTCTCAGCCTTCAGTGTAGTTGGGATTGTAGGCATGTGCCACCATGCCTGGCTTTGTTTTTTATTGTGACTTGAGGCTTAGGAATAGTGTGACAAAATGAGAGACAAAATAAGTAAAATTAAATAAAATCTTAATAGATTGAACTTCAATAGTGGTTTTATTTTTGTATCAAAACTTGAAAATTTTCTTTTTTTATTAGCATAGTATCATCATCTTTAGTGAAGAAGATGCTTGTTTCATCAGGTTCCTTGGATTTAAATGTCCTTGACTATTTAAATGTGCTGAGGCCTATTAGGTACCTGCAGATGTGCCCGAGCGGCATGCCTTTCTTCATCAGCAGCCTGTATGAGTGTGATTTTTACACCAACTTCATGGCTTTGATAAAGATTATATTTGATAAGGTTTTTTGTTACTTATTATTCCACTAGATTAAGAAAAAAAAAAAAAAAAAAAACGCTTAGAAGCTCTATTCTTTTCCCCCTTTGGTGTTTTGATACAGGGTCTCGCCGTGTAGTCCAGGCTGACTGTTAAACTTCCAGCTCAGGCTGCCCTCGAACTCCCAGCAGTCCTCCTGTCTCAGCCTCTCAAGTCCAGGATTACTGGCATACACCACCACATCCAGCAGAAACTCCATTTTTAATAACTTAATTTCAATAAATTCTTAAAGATACACAAATTTTAAAGGAAGTATTTGATTCTAACAAGTTAAAATCACTGAGGAATTCAGCAGTGGCATAATTACCTACCAATTAAAAAGAGAAAATCCCTGTGTGAAACATTCCACTTCCCCAGAGGCCCAAATCAGCTGTTTTGTCCATTTAATGTTGTTTGGGGACAAAACAAGTTTCTAGGTGCAACTCCATCTACATCCTATGTAACTGCCTCATTGTATGTTCATTTCTAGTATTTCAGATATTCTCAAATAAAAGGGTTCTTGCTTCTACACATTTATTTTCAGTGATAGAAATCCTTTTCTCAGGACTGAGGTCACAAACCAGTCAAAAATGATTTCATGTTAGGACAGTAGTAAAGCCCACGCATTAGTGGGACATACATCAGAAACTTGTTGGTAATTTTGAAATTTAGAATGCCTTTTTAAAGAAACTTTTCTTCTTTTTCCTTTCTCTCTTTTTTAAACAAAAAAATTAGTTTCTGGGCTGGGACATAGCTCAGCAGTCTAAATGCCTGCTTGGCAAGCACAAGGACCTGGGTTCAGTCCACGGTGGAATCCTGGGCATGCTGTGCTGGCCACCAAAACTGGGTATGGTATGGTCATGCCCGCCTGTGGTCCCAGCACTAGGGAGGCTGAGACAGGAGGATCACTATGAGTCTGAGCTGGATAGTGAAACCCTGTGCCAGAGAGAGAGAGAGAGAGAGAGAGAGAGAGAGAGAGAGAGAGAGAGAGAGAGAGAGAGAGAGAGAAAAGAAAAGAAAGATTGATTTTTTAAAATAAATAAACCACCGAGTTTCCAAGCCAGTCTGGTAAAACCAACAGTACATTATACTTTGTACTCCTGAGACAGGAGGAAAGCTGGAGAAAGAGGAGAGAATGAGAATGGATGGCCCCTCCTCACTTGGTGACAGAGCTAGCCTTGGCTAAGGGTTTGAAAACGTCAGGGAGTGTGCCCTGGGCTTCTCTCACTCTCCATGTTCTGCCCCCACAGGCTCCAGCGCTCCCCCTTGTTCTGCTATGCAGGCATCCTCTTCTTTAGTGGCCACTGTCTGCTCCTCAGTGGTGATGACACCCCTGGCTGGAGCATGCTTGCCACACAACTCAGGTCCTCCTGTGGAGCTTTAGTTTTCAGGCATTTTAAACTTGGACAGTTATGTACAGATATTTGTTCATTCATATTTCTTCATACTACTGTTTTTATGTTGACAGCCAGATGTATCCTTGTCCTTCATCTTGTGAATGAAAGTGGTTCTAGGGCTGGCAGCTGACAGGGTATTCCATTCATCTTAGACTTGCAGAGCTCTAGCTTAGGTGCTGCTTCCTCAAGAAATGCAGACCTGTTTTCACTATGACCTCCATAACAAAGGCAGGGTTTCCAGTAGTGCAGAGGCAAGGAGCCTGACATCTCCAGCATGATGTCTTACCTCATGAGCAAACACATCAGGCCCAGAGTGCGAATCCTAGAAATGTGTTTCTAAGCACCTCCAGGCATGGTACTGGGGCCACCCCTGCCCCTGCACAGGGGACTCTGGCCTGGAACATGCCAGCCTGTACCCTGAGCACTGAGCACCTTCAACGGGCACATGATTCATCCTGAGTTCAATTCTATATGGATTTGGTTTCTACTATTGTAGAATTCTGGCAAAGAGGAAAAATAGTTCTTTGCTTTTTCTTTTGTGTTCAGTTTTGATATTTCAGGCTGTAAAAGGCTTTGGGTGATGTTCTGTGTGGTAGCAGTAATTTTGTTAAAATAACTGCACTGAAATTCACTTGGGTTCTCTTTATCAGACAAATGAGTATTCTGTAAATCCAAAAGGATTGCCACTGTGCTAATGGATTTACTGTACAGCAATATTCTGTATTCGGTCTGGATTTATTTTCGACATTGAAAATAGTTTGTATAAATTAATCTTGATTACCATCCAAAATATTTTTAAATGTTCTTCACATTAAAATTTATGTTGTGTTTTTACATCTTGAGGGGGGAGCTTTATCTGTTTTTTCTAAGTCAATCTACTGTACTTTAAGAAATGTATTTTGTATTGTATCTATTTTTCTTCCTTCATCTGAATAGAATATATTGAAAGTGGGAAAAAAAAAAAAAAGAAAAGAAATCCCTGAGCCTATGCGGAGAGCAACAGTGAACACACAAAGGCAGACAAGGAGGGCCAGAAAGGTTCTGTCCCGGGCTGCTGGGAGGGGGCTGCTCTCTGCCCCAGCACTTGGTGCATGGACTGCAGGAAGGCAAGGTGGCAGGCCCATCCAGTTCCGGGGCCTGGATCTACTACTGTCTCTGACAAGGGGCACCAGGATGGCCCTGGGGACTCGGGTGAGGTCTGCTTTGTGGTCCTGTGGTCAGCTCTGTGTGCATGTGTGTCATTCAATCTCCAAACTCCTCTACTCCCTGCTGTGAGTTGTCAGGACAGCATTCCCTGCCTCTGCCCGGAAGGAGCAGGAAGGCCGTGGAGGCAGATGTTGGGCTGCTCAGGCCAGGACTGCATGGGCCATTTGCCTTCTGTGTCCCTCCTGTCCTAGGCTGTGGAGCTGCTGCTCTGCTGCAGACTGGCAGCCTGTGTGTCTTCTCTGCACTGTCTGTGCTGCGGGGCTGGGGCCACAACCCACACTGCTGCTGCCGTGGGTCAGGATTCAGGGAGTGGCAAGAGGTTCAGCCCCATTTCCAGCCTCATCAGAGGCCTCCTTCGGTAATACATTGGTGATCACTTGGCCCTCAGCAGTCAGAGGGCCACCTGAAGTCTAGGCTAGTGCAGCGTTGTAGCCACATGACGATGAAAGTGACCCTGGGAAAGGGCAGATGCTGGCCCCTTCAAGGAGGGCCATGCAGTGGGACCATCCTTAGGTGCTAGGACCGACAGAGGTGATGGAAAATCTTCCAGCTTAGAGAGGTCATGAGTGCGGGAGGAAAAACAGAGACCTTAAACCAAGCTGGGCCTCGATTGCAGGAGCCCGGGGCTCTCTCTCTCCACCTTGCCACCCGGGCAGGCAGACCAACAGGGCCTCTGTAGGGCCAGGACTATCACTGCAGTGTCCCTAGGGAGAAAGTGCCCCAGCTGGAAAACCGACTTGGCTGACAGACATTTTGTTAGCAGCAGTGGCGGCAGTGACAGCAAGCTCATTCACTGAGTGAGCGGACTGTGCAGGCCCCTGGAGTGCGTTCATGCCCAGTCTCCCTCAGAGCCCTGTCCATATGGCCATTGGGTAGGGTGGCGCAGTCTCATATGGAAGTGGCGGCAGAGTCGTTTCCCCGGATTCGCTTCCAGGCTTTCATCACGCCTCGTGCACATGCAGCAGAATTCTGTTTGCTTCCCGGCTCCCGCAGAGTCCCTCCATCACCGTGGGACTGCTGCCACGCCACCAGCCCTGGTGCGAAGGTGGTGAGGAAGTGGTGCAGCTGGACTCGAGTCAGTTTCATGCCCTTGTGAGAGTGGCAGCCAGTCTCAAGCTGGTAAGGGAAAGAAAGCACTGTTAAGAAGCAGTGGCTGCTGTCCTGGGGACAGATTATCAAAGTGCTTTGTGAGGGCAAGAGAGGAGGTGTGGGCTGCAGGTCTTCGCCCATGTGGCCTGTGGGCCATGTGCGTAAGGCCCCATCCTCGCCAGCCTCTGGTCTCTAGGCCAGGGCAGAGAGACACACTCACAGAGAGCAAGAACAGAACTGCGCTCAGTTTGGAGAGGTAAAAGAGGAGGACGTGGCAGCCAGGGCAATGGGGACTCGGGGCAAGGCAAGGAAGGAGGACAGGTGTTTTTGAAGGAAATGCTCGAGAATGTGGTGCCCTATGCTTAGCTACCTTGAAGGTCTGAGACAGGTTGAAGAAATTCAGAAAGGAAGTGTTGGTAATCAAGCAGATCAGCTTAAGAGAAGGCTTCTCATTGGCTTTGGGACTGGGACAGACGCCAAGCAGAGGCAGCCGTCTCCCAATACTGCCATCGCGTCCTCTGAGGAGCGGGGAACACACTGGAAAGACCACCAGATTAAGTCAGGGCCCTCTGTTCTCACGAGGCTGGGCATGTAGCCCTGAACTCCTTCCTGCGAGGCTGTGACACCGCAGGAAGCTGGGCTGGTTGGTCTGCAAAGCCTCGCATCTTGGAGACTCTGACAGATCTAATTCCTGTCAGTGACATTATTATGAAGACACGGGGTAAAAACTTGGAAGCAGTGCTCTTACTGAAAAATTGGTTTTAGAATATTTTCAGGGTTTACTCTTTGAACATAATCTTGGAAATATAAAAGAAACCCATTTGTATAAATGCTGAACTGGTTTTTTAAAGTTGTTTTAGAATTTTCCTAAATCAATGTAGTATTCTGTTCCTAGAGCATTATTTTAATTCTTTTTTATTGCAATGAAATGGAAATTAGATAAGAGGGGGCAATTAAAGATTTCTAGACGCTTTTAATTTTTTTTTCATCAAACAATACCTAAATAATATTCCTGCATGATTCCCGTGCTTCAGGCTGCTGCCCAAAGGTGGGACCCTCCTTACATGTGTGTTGGTTAGAATTGTCCCTGCAGGGGAGCCACGGAGTGAGGCTGCCTCTGGAGGAGTCATGGGTACAGTGCTTTTGTTTATTTGTTTGGTTTTTTGGAACCAGGGATTGAACTCAGGTGCTTGTGCTTGCCAGGGAAGCGCTCATTCTACTGATCCATCTCCCCGGCCCCTCCTACTGTTTATTCTGAAGGAAAAAGGACTGCTTGGGTTTCCAGAGGTGTCTGCCTGCTTGGAGCTCTTCCTGCAGCTTTTCTGTGACCCATATTTTACTTGTCCTTTACACATGGCTCTTATGGTATCCCAGCAAGAGCAACTTGACCTTCTGAGAACTGTGTTAGCATATTTTTAACTAGGATAACTTTCTGCTTTTAAAATCTCCTAAATTTTGTCAATACGAGTAATGCGTGCTTATGAAACATTTTTAAAGAACGTAAAATTGTAATTTTTTCAAGTAGTGAAAGTTTCCTTACGGCTTTTTCCTTTCTTCCCACCTGAATAATTCCACCCAAAAGACCAGGGGCTGAGCAGGCAGGGTTCTTCATGACAAAACCTGGGCCCTGTAAGAGCATGGGTCAGGGATTTAGCTGCCTCATAGTAAGACATTCTTGCTGGAGAAAAAAGCAAGCCATCCCACAGTAGATTGGGAAAATGATCTGTACCTCTGAAGAAAAGGGTCAGTTCTCCTTCCATGTAAGGAGAATGTGCAGTGATCAGTCTAAGGGCAGCAGCCCCGTGGAAATCTATGAAGGAAAGCAGCAACCTGTTCGTAGGAGATTTACTTAAGTTTTATGCAAATGAGAAACTTTCTTAAGCATATGAGAAAATCCCCATTCTCACTCATAAGAGAAATGCGCTTTAAAAGTATACTGGGGCATCAATACAAAGATTGAGCTAGCAAAAGAGAGGATCACCCAGGCGTTGTGGCACACGCCTGTAATCCCAGTACTGGAGAGGCTAAGACAGGAGGATCATTACAAGTCTGAACTGGGTAGCAAGAGCCTGTACCAGATAAGTAAATTAATTTTTAAAAAGAAAGATCACACACACACACACACACACACACAGAAAGAAATTTCACTATTTATTGGGTTGACAAAGAGTAAGAGTTAAAACATCTTTTGGAATGGAATACTGCTCTGCCCTAAATAAGGACAAACCTGAGTCTCATGTAAGAAACTGGATGCACCTTGAGCTGTTGGGTGAGATAAAAATGTTGCATGGGGAATACGAGGGAAGAAGGATGAGAAAAGCATTGAGATGTGTTCAGGTGCGCACAAGCTCGTCACGAGGAGCATGGCTGCCACGCACTGCAGACTTGTACTGAGAAACCAGAGCTAAACGTCCTTTGAAGTTCCCGTGAGAATGCAAATGCTTCCCAGTCTTCCATGTTAACGCGGTACGGGCAGAGCATGGCGGGGCACCCCCAGCAGCTGGCTGGCGCATGGTGCCCTTTGCCCAGCTGTTTGGCTCCTAGGAACCCTCAATACCCAGCCAGCCTCCTGCACTTCCGTACTGCAGGGTGATTCATCACAGCAGAGTCACAGTCAGTACCGATGCCCATCAGGAGTACGTAGTTAAACTTGAAGGGCCCGAAACAAAGAAAAAAGTCTGGGGGCAAGTAGATGTGTGTGTTGTGATGCTACTGTGAGAAGGGGAGGTATGCACTGTGTGCACAGAGCGCATCTCTGGAGGAGCAGGAACGCGGAGCCACGCTGACTGTCCTCGTGGTGGACAGCTCAGCGGCCAGTGTCTCAGCATGGGGTTCTCCAGAGAAGACCTGTTTCTGCTGCTCAAATTTTAACCTTAGCATTTATCTGTATAGTAAATATGCAATTAGAAACTAACATTTTGCAGGCCAAATAAAAAGTGAGATGCGTCTCAAGCTTGTACAGATCCTACAACTGTGCAGTCCCCAGATGTTGTTTTTTTCTCATGTAGCTGAAGATACTGTAGTTATCTCTCTGCAAAGAGTTGTCTACCAGCTCACTATACCGAATCCTTCCTCAAGTAACTCCTAAGTAACTCTTCTGATGCCCTGCTTGTTTATAATTAAATTTTCTGTATTCATATTCAAAACTGAGATTTACTTATAGTATTTTGTTAGTCATCTTTGACATTTTTTGAAAAAAATATAAAATTCTGTAAAAGAATTGAGAACTCCCCCAAAAAACCAGTCAACAAAAGAAAGAAAAGCCTTTCCTTTTCTCTTTCCCCCAACCTTCAAGGCAGGCAAGCTGGGTCGAAAGCCTTTTGTACTTTTGAATTTGTAGTAATTGCACTTTTTCCACAGGAAGAAGAGGGAAGCACCAGCAAGACACAGAAGACTTCCTGGCTTCAGGACTGTGTTTTGTCCCTGTCTCCAAACAGTGACCTTATGGTCATAGCACGGGAGCAGAAAGCTGTGTTTCTAGTGCGTGAGTAACGCATTATTTGGGGCCTTCATTTGCATGCATAGTCCAGAGCAGAGCAGTGATTGGCTGGAGAACACTGGTGCCGTTTCTGCTGTATGTATTACACAGTGGGCCCTGTGACACTTCTATTCCCTCCTTCCCCTTTCCTTTTTTCCTTCCGTTTCTTCCTCTGACTTCAACCATGTGAGCTGTCTTTGTGGCACTTGAGAGCAGTATTGAGCATTTCCAGTTCTCCCAAGGGACAAGGTCACAGACACTTTTGTTTCAGTTTTTATTTTTATTAAGTGTGTGTTTATAGTACATGGTAATTACCTGCATCCCAGGGAGTGGAACAGACCCCCTTTGGTGAACAGAGTGATTTTCAGCTGCAGTGTAAGAACCCACACTCCTCAGATTTTAGTTTGGAGCAGAAGTTCTATGCCCAGGAAGTTTGTGTTGAAAGTAAAAGTTGTGGTTTTAGGCTGTGCAGGGTACGAAAGGCTCACTGATCAAGACAGGGCCACACATGAAAGGGCTAGGAAGCAAGTCTGTCCTCAGCAGCATAATTGCAGTAGAAGATTTTCTCTCCTCTCTGGTAATAGTAATCCCATGAATAAATAGGTAGTGTGGTGTATAGGAATTAAGATCCTTATTCTGCAACACTATGAAAACATATGAATTTAGTTGGAAGAATAAGAAGTCAAAGTCTAGGAGACCAGGTGATGTTATAAAATCTCTTTAAAAATTTAAAGCATTACTTTTATTTAACTACAAAAACACTCAAGTCAGTTAATATGGAACTGTTAAATTGTTTACTCATCATTCTAAAGGGAAAGAGCAAAATTATAAATTATTGTGTCTGTGTAGTTTGAGGGTATTTTATATGCTATCTGAATTATTTTTCAGCAAAATGGAAGCAGAGCCATAAAGGAAAGGAAGAAATGCACTTCGCTGTTGCCTGGAGCGGCTCTTTAAGTGTTGAGGAAGGGTAGGTGCCAGCTGGTTTGCTTGCTTCTCTGTGAATTAAGCCTGTACATGAGACTCACTTGTGCCTGTGTCTGGTAAGAAGTTCTGTCATTTGGAATTATTTAAATGAATGTGCCTCCCAGCTAAAGGCTGTAAAGAAGATCCAGACAGCAAATTCTACCTATGTGATGTATTTGTCAGTTCTGTTGAAGATTAGAGCTCAGAAAGAATCCATAAACCCTTCTCACACCCTGTCTTTCCCCTCTGTTCTCTGCAGTTAAGTTTAGCCACCTACCAGGCCATGGGTGCTTGTTTTCCTGTTTTACTCATGTTGGGCTTGCGCTGTATAGAGCTCACGAACTCCAGAAATGGAGTTGGTCCATTTAAGTGTCCTACTGACCCTTAGGCACTTAAGCCCCACATCTGTAGAAGAGCACATGGTGGGCTGCTAGCGTGGAGCCCTGATCCTCGGGCAGCACTGGCTCAGAGCTTACAGCTAGCGGCTGTTGAGTGAGTGAAGAGGCCCTTCAGAGAGCCAGAGGGAAGTCGCCGGGTGCAGGTGCCCACAGCACCCTGGCACTCGAGCGCTGAGTGCTTTCCATTATTATCAAGAAAGAAATGCAGTTTCTTGTTGTTGTTGTTTTAAGAAGGTACTTTAAACAAATTAAAATATTTTGTCATAAATGAACATGTTACAGTGACAAGCAAACATGTTACTTTTTAAAAATCAGGAATAATACTGTTCAGCAATTTTCTCCGGTGGGTGGGGCAGGTACTGGTGACTTCTCTGGGCTGCACGCCCTACAGGGGCTGTTGGGTGCCAAGGGCTGGTCTCTCGAGGGTGAACTGTCGTTCTTCAGGTGGTGTCAGTGCTAATGTGCAGTTAGAAAAGCGGTGAGGAGAGTAATTCTGCAAAGTATAGAAGAAGAGACCAGCGAGTTAAAGCTCAGAGTCCCGAAAATACACATCCTCCTGGGTATGGAGCTCAGGGTTACAGTGCTTGTCTGGGGTGCGCGAGGTCCTGGGTTCAGTCTTGAGTGCCAGGGAAAAACGCAAGTACATGTCCGTATCCTGCAGAAGTACAACCTGCATGCAGAGGCACCGTCCCTTCCTTCTGCCCTCTGCTGTCCCGCAACCTACACAAGGAGGAGATTGCATTCTTATGTGATCATTTGAGGCGTAGGTTCAGATAAAGTCAGTTGTGTAAATAAAATTTTGGTTTGTTTCATGCTTTTTCAAGACAACATAAATGTTTTTATTAGCTTGAAATTGAATACGTCTTTTGTGAATGAACTTCATGGTACAGTGTTACTGTGTTGTTACTTACCAGTTAGAACTGACCACTTATGACCCTGTACTAACAAACTGTAGGAAAATAAAAGTAATTGCTGAGCTCGCTGGCTAGGCATAAATGGTTGATTTCGCTCTCATTTTTGTTCCTAGGGAATCTGTGACAAGTGCTCTGTGCATACCACTGGCAAGCCAGAAGAGGTGAGGTGAATGGGGGCCTTCTGTCCCCTCTGCACTCGTGAGCTAGTAAGGTCATGAGTCTTGTTTATGGCAGGAGCTCCACTGGGCGTCCTGACTGGACCTGCATCGTGGTGGGCTTCACCTCGGGGTACGTGCGCTTCTATACTGAGGTAAGCTGAGTTTTCAGCAGCTAGAAAACTGTGTGCTGCAGTACCTGTCTGGGTCCACCCTTACTGGCTGGAACTTAGCTTTCTCCATAGAAACATGTCCATGGTGCATGAGGGGGTAGTGGTCTGGACAGTCTGGGCCTTCTAGGGAAGAGTCAGGAGCGAAGCTGGTCCTGAGACAGTAGGTCCCTGCGGGGCTCTAGGCGCAGCGCTCCCCTGTCAGGTACAGCGAGAGCAGCAGTGGGCCCCCCTGTGCTTCCTCCTAGAGTGGCGTGCTTCTGCTTGCGCAGCTTCTGAACGTGGACACGGTGCTGCAGCTGAAGTGCAGGACCTATGAGATCCCCCGGCACCCTGGTGTGACGGAGCAGGTAAGCTGGGGAGGCGGTGCTTCCGGCAGGGCCTCGCCACTCTGAGGGAACGTGGGCATTGCCCTTGGGCCGCAGAGAGCTGTGGTGTCTGCTTGTAGCTGCAGGCAAGATGCCAGTCCTGCTCTTACAGTTCAGTGAAATACAGTTTCCTTTAATAATAAAATATTCTAGTTAGAAGCCAACAAGTTTCTTAGGTTTAGACTAATAATTTAAAGCAATAATTGGTACCCTATAACATCTTTTTTTTAATTTTGACTTAGGAGTCAGATTTACCTGTAGCAAAAGTTAAGTTCAGATCTTGTCATTGACACTACCAATACAGTACTTACATCAACTATTTCTCAGAAGTGTTTTTGTGTATTGTGGGAAAAATGCATTCATTGAAAACTGTGATTGGGAAAACAGCACTGCTCAGTGTGAAGGCTTCCACATTGGCTGGCCTGGCCCCCTCAGCAAGGCAGCCTCAGCACAGCCCGGCAGTGGCCAGAAGACGGGTGCCGCGTAGGGCCGCTGCGAGGTCCGCACTCTGTGGCAGCCGGGTCAGGGCTGTGCGCTCCGCCCCCTTCCTGGTGCAAGTGAAGGGCTGTGTATTGTGTGCATAGGGGCTGAAAGTGCGGTGTAGCTGGCCTGCAGTACAGAATCAGGCTGTGTTACTGGAGAGAAGCTGGTTCCATGTCTCTTAATGCCTGCGAATGCATGGCATTAAGCGTGAAACCCCTCAGTGCTAGTCCACGTGGGCAGAGTAAATTCTGCACAAGTTAGAGACCGGGAGCGTGACTAGGGCTCAGAGGTTTCATGGGGAAAGTGAGATTCATGTAAGCCTTGAGTAAGGGGCCTAGAATTCAATTAATTAGGTATGGATAAAGGAAAATATCAGGTAATCAAGAGAAAAATGAGAGAAGATTCAGATACAAGAGTGGCACAGCACCCGCCTGGCAAAGGAAAGGTCCTGAGTTCTGTTCCTCATACAAAAAGAAAAAGAAGAAGAGGAAGAGGAAAGAAAAGAAAAAGGGAAGCCTATGTCAGAATGACCAAAGTTTTTAGAAATTCAAATGATTTGGGAGAGGAGAGGAGCTCCAAAGGGTTTGTGAGCTGGAAGAGCCGAAGCAAGAGACCCCTTCTCCATGGTGAACAGGTTGTGGGGCCGCTGGCTGCCTGGGCCTCTAACTCCTCTGCAGCAGCATGGATGGAGGGTTCCGAGCCAGGAAGGGAGGCGCTGTGGGCAAAGAGCATAGAGCAGAGGTCATGCTGGAGAAGCTTTCAGGAGGGGCTGTCACCTGGAAATGTGCTGTTAGAAACAAATGGCTCAGGACTGGGCCATTCAAGTTATTAAATGTGATTTGGGGCATGCTGACCTCAAAGCAGTGGAGGAAATAAAATGAAGATGCAAGCATCAGGCTGGAACACAAAGCTCCAGGGATGGAGGCTGGGCCAGAGTGATGAGGAAGCCCTGGACCATGGATTCTTCCCTTGGGGACAGCAGATCTGCAGGTAGAGGACTGAAGTCTTGGTCACATCCTTCCTGGGGAGAGAAGAGGCAGCAGAGAAGGAGGGGGGAGACCTAAGATGAAGCTCTGTAAATCCAAGATAGCACTCAAGACGCTTTCATTTTCTGCACTCCACTGGGGCCTTAAACTCTAGGCCGTCAGGCCTGTTGATGCAATAATCACTTGACACTTGAATATTTGCCAGCAAGCATAAAACATGCCCCTAGCTGAAAGCATCCTTGTGACCCATGGACAGGAGAGCCACTGTGTGCCATGGAGCCGCCGAGGCCTGCCCAAGCTTTTGTACATCTTCTGAGAGATCTCACAGGCTTGCTTCCCTGCAGTCCAGGCCCAGCCCAGCCACAGGCACCCACGTCCTCCTCCTCCTCCTTACTTTGAGCCAAGGCACAGGCAAGGTGAGCACAAGTCCCTCCAGGGCAGGCTCCCAGAAGAGGCCCCATTCCTGTGGTGTCCAAGGGCTCTGTTCCCTCCACACAGGAATCCTCTTTCCTCATACACAGTACCCACAGGCTTGGGACCGCTGGTGTCTGTGGTTGTGTTTCTCAGGGAAGTCCTCTGATTTTGGTGTGTAGGACCTTTCTGTCCTCAAGCTGCTGAGCCAGAGAGGGGGCACCATCACTCACTGTTCACACATGGGACTTGCAGGCGCCCTGTGGGCCATGCGTGCCAGCTCCCTTGCCCTGGTCCTGCTCCTAATGGCCCAGGGTCTGTGCATATAGAAATAGCCAGCCATGTTGAGGAAGGGCAGGGAGACCTCCAGAGAAGTGCGCATGAGAGAGCATAGCACCTGCGTCATCTGAGACGTGTGAGGCACTTGCAGTGAGATCGTCTTCACCCACCACACAGGCAGAGCTAAAGAGCACCAGGCTGGTGGTGGTGGTGATAGGAGGAATCACACTGTGTGCTCCTAGCGGGTGAATTGATGAGCACTTGAGCCATCACAATGGTAGAACACTTGCAGGAAGGAGAGGTGTGACTATCCAGTGACATTTCACTGAGCTGCTGAAGTCATGCCCCACTAATGCACAGAACTGCAGACAGAAGGGCGTTTGTGGCAGTGGTGTTCATCCCCTGCATGGTATTGCCTGTGAGGTGTCCCGTCCAGTTCCACACCCTGAAGACTCAAGGGACAGGCCACCCCAGGGTGGGGACAGCCTCAGCAAATGCTGGAGAGAGCCAAGTGGAGAAAGACTGGGGTGTCATGGGAGACGGGGTACATGGGAGGGGCGCTGAGCTGAGGCCTGAGCAGGCTGGGGCTGGGCGGCGAGGGTCGGAAGGAGACTGGGCGCGCTGTAGAGGACTTAAGTGTTGGCACCTTCTGGTTGCAGGCCAAGGTAGCTGGGCAGTGGCTGTATTTAGTTTTTATGAAACTGAAAATTGTTTGTTAGCTTTCCACTCTGTCCTGAGACCATTTTTCTTCCATTTCCAAAAGCTCATGTTAGAAAATAATTTTGTCTTTGGCGGATGCATCCTAGGATTAATATTCTGTTTGTTTATATGGTTTTGCTGCCTGATACTGCTTTTGCATTGAACATTCACAGTATTTTACTCTTTTACTTTGTATTATTCATGTCATCAGGTATTTTAAAAAAATTATTAATTTTCCAGCTCAAGGGCCAGGGAGATGGCTCAGGGAATAAGTGCTTCCCTGGCAAGCTCAAGGGCCTGGCAATCCCCAGTTCTACCAAGAAAAAATTTCCAGCTCTACTTAAGAAAAATGTATTATTTTCCCCTTGCTTATTTATTTTCTAGAACGAAGAATTGAGTATCTTATATCCAGCTGCCATTGTGACCATTGATGGATTTAGCCTTTTTCAGTCTCTCCGCGCCTGTAGAAACCAGGTAGCAAAAGGTACTTTTTTTTGGCAAGAAGTATTTCACTTGTTATGATGTTATGTGCTTGACTGTGGCCTGGTTACAGAACTAAGCATGTCTTCATCTACTAAAGACACTAGGGTGCACTGCTGGGGGCTGTGTGGGGAGCGGCAGGGCCAAGACTCCAGGATACTCCAGATGTTGGTGGGGAGGGTGGCCGCAGCCAGGGCTTCCTTCTCCAGCCCTGAAGGGTGCCTCACGGGAGCAAGGCCACACGTATGGGCATGGCCAGCAGCGGGTGGGAATCAGACTGTGGCTGATACAGCCCCACTGAGCAGCCCCTGTGGGCTGTGTACCACAGCCCTGTGACTGCACTGCTCCCTCCTCACCAAGCGTCTAGGCATCCTCTGTGTGCACAGCCTTCCCTTGGGGCAGGCAGAGCCCAGCACAGATGAGCTTCACCATGCTGCCCAGCTGGAGCCCTCGAGAGGCCTGAGTGTCACACGTCCCAAGTACTGCGCGGTTAGAGGTGCAGACTGCACAACTAGCAAGGAGTCCTTACTTGCCCTCGTGTGATATTCCAGTCCCATTGTGGCCTCCAAGGAGGACAGCGCATTTCATCAAACTCAGGATGCCACTGGCCATAAGGTGCAATGTCATTTTGACACTAAGAAGAAAATAGTCATACTGCTAATGAAAAGCTCCATTGATTTCTAAGATCTCTGTTTTAGAAGTGTTAAAATATGAGGAAAAGAGGACAGGTTCCTGCAGAGCACAGTAGCAGTGCTTGCTTCTTCCTGCTCCCTGAGATGGGACAGAGGAGCCCGTGGCCCATACTGAACCCTCAGTGGTTGAGGCAGTTCCTGAAATGAGCACTTTCTTGAGGATCAGTTTGCTACTCCATAAAAATTTCTAAATCCAGATCACCTGTAAGATGCAGAATAGATTTCTTCTGGGGGAAAGAGGAACCATTTCTATTGCAGTATGCACATTTTCAGTTCATAGTAGACTATTAATTGATGAAATTCTAAAGTTTTGGATATATGGTTCTTTTCTAATATATGATATTTTACTAGGTAGAAATATTTTTAATTTTATATGCTATACTCAAGATCTTTTAAATGGCTTAAGTTTATCATAAACATCACTCATTTATTAGTCACCTCTTAAAATCTGCAACAATCGTTTTAAATAGTTGCCATTAATTTAAAATAGTCACTATTAATATGTGGTGCTCAAAGAGACGCAATTTTCTGTACGTAAGAATTCTATTCCTAAACTGGAAATGGCGTGGGGGACTGCAGCTTTCCACTTGTCCCAAATTCCTATCTATTGTTACATAGAAGCCTGCAGGGTCACTTGTCTCTGAGGAAATAAGGAGCTGAGCCCCTTTGTGCCTGAGTTGCTCTGGCAAGAATGCAGGTGGCTTAGCTGTGGAGGCTGTGACCTTTATTTCATAGGTTAGGATGGTCCACTCCTTTGGTCTTCCTGTGAGATCTGCACGATTTGGCTCTGAGGGTTGTTTTTCATCCTCAGCATGTTCTTTCCTCACTTTGCAGAAGTAGTGTCAGAACTCATCAGTGTCTCTGTAACGTGGGAGCTTGCCGAGAAGGGGCAGGGCCTTTTGTGTTGTAGGCAGAAATGTCAGCTGTGGGTTTTCCTATCTTTTCCCACCGTGCCGAGGGATGAGGCCTGGGAGGCTGCTGCTGACCAATCTGTCCGGCTGGCCGTGGTGACCAAGGGTGGAGACCAAGTCTGTTGTTCTGGTCTCACCAGGCAAAGCCCGGGTTGCTGTTTCCAGGATTTCTCAAGTGAGAGAAACTGTTTGGCATCAAGTTCAGTTTGAATTCACCTTGATTTTTAGAGCTCTTCTAGGATTTTTAATACTTTTTTTGCCCTGTCTTTTTGCACTAGAATTTCACTATGTTATTTAGGCTAGCCTTATACTCACTGTGTAGCCCAGGCTGGTCTCAAACTCACAGCAATCCTCCTGCCTCAGCCTCCCTGAGTGCTGAGATTCCATGTGCACTCCATCATGCCGGTTGTCTTCTGTAGATACTTGGATGTTCCAGAATCTCTTGAAACAGCCTTTTAAATGATGGCATTTTGCCGGAATGTGGCTCAGCAGCTAAGCACCTTCCTGAAAAGTACAAGGTCCTGAGTTCAGTCCCCAGGACCAAAAAAATAAAAATGTTGGCATTTTTATGTGTGTTGCCATACCCGGAAAAATATCACTGTGCCTTGTTTCCTTCTTCATTAATTAAAATTTTAGAGTAACAAGTATCATATAGTTGGTTATTTTGGCAGAGCTTCATGTCACCCACTGCGATTGTGATTCTCACTTCTGTGTTTGGCAGCCGCAGCGTCAGGCAGCGAGAGCATCCAGCCGCCGCCCCTGGCGTATAAGAAGTGGGGCCTGCAGGACATCGACAGCATCGTGGACCACGCTAGTATCGGTGAGCCTCCCCTGCACAGTTCCCTGCCGCCCTCCTGGCGTGGACTGGAGGGCTCTGTCGGCCATGGGCGCTTATCTTCTGAGGCTTTGAAGTTTACATCAGGTGCAGATCACTAGTCTCATGTCCATAAGAAATAGCAACCTCATTAGATTTAATTCTGGCCTTAGCAGCGGTGTTTCAGTTGCTCCTTGTCTGACGTGATTTTTCCGTGGATGGTTTTTGTCCGTATAGTGACCATATAAATTAGTGCTTTTAAAATGTAACCCTTAAATAATCAGTACATTGCTAAAACCAGACTTCCTGCAAGAAGCATTGGAGGGCTTTGCATCACGCATCAGAATGTGTAGCAAGAAGACCTGGTTCCTGCTGCCTAAGGAGGCCAGTGCAAGCTGCTAGCTGAGGCCCCACCCTCGGGAGCAGAGGGACCCCATCAGTGGGCACCTGGAAAAGAGCTGGGCTCGGATTGGGTTGAAACAATGAAAAGGAGTTGTCAAGAGACACGCATGGAAGGTGTCTAGCCAGCTTGCCATAGGCATAATGTACCCATTCTGGACATGGCGCACAGAGGGCACAGCCTTAGTGCCCCTGGTGTTCTGTGGTGAGGTGCTGCTTGGGGTTTCCCTTGGGGCGTCTCCAGGTGCCGAGGTCTTCTGAGCGAGGAGCAGCAGCGCCACCGCGTGGCTGGAGGAGCACAGGCGCAGTGTTGTAGCTGGCCCAGAAGACCAGGACCAGCGCAGAAAGTGTCAGGACCCTGGCCGGGTTACATAGCATAAGGCTAGCCTGAATAGCATAGTGAAATTATATCCCAAAAAGACAGGGGAGGGGACTGGGGAGATGGCTCAGTAGAGTAAGCACTTCCCTGGCAAGTGCAAGGGCCGGAGTTCAATCCCCAGTTTCACCAAAAAAAAAAAAAGATGGGGGAAAAAAAAAAAGAGTATTAAAAATCATAGAAGAGCTCAAATATCAAGGTGAATTCAAAATGAACTTGATGCCAAGTTCAGTCTACATTTTTTCTGTCCATGCAGTATATGTTGAAAATTCAAGTGGTGCACAAATACACAAAGAAAATTCCCTAAACCCTACTACCTTCACCTGAGATTTTCCAGTGTGTGTGTACGTCGTGCAGTGTGTGTGTGGGTATGTGAGCGATATGTGCTCGCCTGTGGGACTGTCATGCCCTCTTCCTCTGGGTGTGGCATGAAGAGCCCTGCACATCAGCTTTTGCAGATGTGTGACTCTTCAGCTGGGTCTCTAGGGAGGCAGGCAGGATGTGCAAAGTAAGGTGGTGGAGAGAAGGCATGGAACGGGAGAGCCAGCAGAGAAAGTGCAGGGCAGGCTTCCCGGTGCCCAGCTGCTAGCATGGCAGCACTGAACTTAGCACCTGCGTGGGAGAGCAAAGTGACTTCCGGTCCTGAGCCCGCCATCCCCTGGGAGGGACCCGGGAAAGCAACGTCCGACTTTCCTCCCTCTTGTGTTGCCCGACAGGGCTTCCTGCTGTATGAATTCAACCAAACGAGGACTGCACGGTGCCTGCCGTGAGTTCTTTGTGGCCTGGAGTGAGCCCACATTGGCAGGTGTTCAGTGTGTCTACTTTTCTGGAACATGAAAGTGCTGAATCTTAAAGTGTTGAGTTCAGCACAGAGTATCTTCCCTGCTGTGTTATAATTAAACTTTGGAACACTGAAACTGGCTGGGACGATGCCTGGATAGAAAGTATTGCTCTGTTCTTTTGTCCCCAGCCTACAGGTGTGTGCCTTTTGCCAAGATCTAATGTCACTCAGCAGAGGAGCCCTTGCCATGTCTCTGGGGTAGCACTGCTGCTGGAACACAGGGAAACTGAGTGCTCTGAGAAGAACATGTAGGAGTATTGCAGTGGTTTAGCAGGAAGGGTGAAGGTTTGTGGATGCTGGGGCCAAGGAGCAGAGAGAGGTAGAGAAATGAGATCTACCTGCACTGGATGAATCTGAAAACGCAGTGGAGGACAGGAGCTCTCAGGTGGGCAGGCAGAAGGTGAGGCACTCTCCTGAGTGGTGCCAGACGAGAGTGTGTGTCCAGGTGGAGGCATCAGGGACAGACAGCAGGTGCGGGTCTGAAGGTGTGGGCCTGGTAGTCCTGTGGTGCCGTGGAGAAGGTCTGCTGGGCCAGCAGCGTAAGGTTCTTTGATGACTGCAGTCTGAGCAGTTGAAGTGGAGGGGTGACCAGGAAGGCTGCATTGGGTAGCTTAAGGTCTAGGAGGTTTTTCACTCCCTACTTTCAAAATCATGGAGAAACCTAGAAATCAGCCACATCCAACCCCCCCCCCCCCATGACTGCATGGGGCTTTAGCAGAACGTGCAGATAGCCATAGCAGGGTGCATACGTATGCATGCACATGTGTGGACAGCATGCCAGAGGGCGGGAGGCATCCTGGAGTCTGAGCAGCTCGTGTCGGTTATATGATGTCCCCAGAAAGGAGCTAGTGACAGGGGAGAGTGGAGACACAGGTTCACCAAGTGAAGGAGCACAGGACGTGGCCCGGTCTGGTTTGCATCTTGGGCCCCAAGTGCCTCTAGAGGGTAGCCTAGAGCACCATTCCTGTGGTCTCCCAGAAGGGGACTCTGGCTGGGGATGCTGGTGTTTGAACATTTCTTGGACCTTCTGAGTTCCTATCTGTCCAAAAAGTTAACATTTAAATTTTGTCTTTATAATGTTTTATAAGGCAGAGGAATTAGAGACAACGATTGTCATATTTGTGGATATTTTAATGTTGAGCTTGTAGCTTTAAATGCAACTGTGTCTCAACTAACCCTAAACAGCGTATTGAAGGACAGGTGCGACCACGGTGAGAGTGCCCCCCTAGGCTCCCATCACGTGCTTTGTGTCTTGCCTCACTAGGCATTATGACCCTGTGCCCGTTTGATCAGATGAAGACAGCCTCCAACATAGGTGGCTTCAACGCAGCCATCAAGCACAGCCCGCCCGCCGTGTCGCAGTACATCACTGTGGGTGCCAACCCCTTCACCGGCTTCTTCTATGCGCTGGAGGTAGGAGCACCGCTTCGCCACACGCGAGCCCCCCTGCTCAGCACA
This sequence comes from Ctenomys sociabilis, assembly GCA_004027165.1. Lineage (NCBI taxonomy): Eukaryota > Metazoa > Chordata > Mammalia > Rodentia > Ctenomyidae > Ctenomys > Ctenomys sociabilis. The sequence continues at coordinate 11,920 of PVKA01015701.1, read as the reverse complement.
AGTGTGACCTCAGCACAGCTCGACAGTTTGTATTTCTGCATTCCAGTCAGGGCTAAAATCAAACCTGTTGAGGTGTTCTGTTCTGTTCTGTTTTGTTTTTTGGTAGTCTAGAAGTATTGAAGCCAGGGAAAAGCAAACTCACGTTTCTGGGGCCTGCTGTGGTTGGCAGCTGGGCACCCTTAGATGCCAGCCTGCGCGGCAGGCAGGGGCAATGATGTCAGCCCGCGGGGTGTGGGTAAACCATGAGCTGCGAAGGCGAGCGGGCTGCCAACAGCACTTGATGGAAGTGGTGAAAATCGTTTCTAAAATAGGCAAAAGTTAGGTGTTACTTTTGGCAGTTCTTATTTCCACTTAAAAATCAGCCTGCTCAGAATTGACCAAGCTGTCTTTTTATTTTTATAAAATATGTACTTTTTTTAAAAAAGGAAAAAGGGTCAGGGATTTATCTCAGTGGTATAAGTGCCTGCCTGGGTTCCCAGTTCAATCCCTGGTACTGCAGGAAAAAAAAGAGGAAAAGAGACAGCTGTGTCTATATAGGAAACATCTAGAATAATGTCATTTTAATGGGATTGTTCAGCATTTATTTTAATTAAAGTACAATTCAAAGAGAATTGGAACTGTGCTTGCACTGTGGTAACAAAGGCTTCCCCATCTGAGAAGCTGCCCTGCTGGTACGGCCTTCACAGTTTTTTCCACGTGCACCTTTGGGGAGGAAGTTCACTTCCTTGTAAGCTTCAAAGTTTTCTCTGACCTGTGTCCTGTTTTTCAGGGGAGCACACAGCCGTTACTATCTCATGTTGCTCTCGCAGTTGCCAGTAAACTCACTTCAGCTTTATTCAATGCTGCCAGGTAATCAGGCGGAAGCCAGCTCACTTCCCTGTGGTTTGGTTCAGCTACTGTCCTGATCCCCTAACTGTGAACCCCCAAAGCCCTAGTGATAGTCTCAATTTCCTTCCTGTTCAGTGGTTGGCTTGGTTGGAAAAGTAAGCACGAGGAAGAAGCTGTCCAGAAGCAAAAGCCGAAGGTGGAGCCAGCCACCCCGCTAGCCGTAAGGCAAGTCTGTCCCGCTGTGCTGCTCGCAGTCCGGCGTGCCTAGGGCCATCCTCCACAGCCATGGATGCGGCACACCCCGCACTGCTCCGGCTGCTGCTCTGCAGGCTCAGGCACCTGAGCCACTTGTCAGGAGCCTGTCAGAGTGAAGAGTAAGAGGACTGAGATGCAGCCCAGGTGGTAGAGCACCCTTGAGCTCCTCTCTAGTACCATAAGAAAATAAAAGAGAAAAGTGGGAGAAAGGAATACCACTCCCACCACACTGAACACATGCCAGGCTTAGTTCTTCCCTGTGGCCAGCTTTAGCATAAGCACCTGCCAGCACTCTTAAGAGGAGCTGCCCAAGGTGTAGCTTGACTATAGAGGGCCTGCCTAGCATGTGTGAGGCCCAGGTTTAACCCACCAGTGCTGTAAAATCAGTAAATGAAAGTGCTGGAGAAGTAGCTTAGAGTGAGGCCCAGGCTTGTTCAGTGCCACCCAGTAACCCTCTCCCCAGAAATGGGAAGAAGAAAGAAAGATCCAGAGCTCCTGGAAGCATTGGTGTGGGGTCCTTTCCCGCTCAGTGTGAACCCCAGGAAGAGTAGCTCTTTCTGTTGGTCACCACCATCTCCCCAGGGCGCACACCTTAGTGGAGCTCAGTCTGCTTTAGTGGATGGCTGTAAGTTTAGCCCAGGGTGCCTACCGGGAAGCTAGGGTTGCTCCAGCTGTTCCGTTTCTTTGTAAAAAGCTGCTTTTCACTAAGCTGTAAGTGTGTATCTAAGCTCTCTGCAGAGCACTGGGTTGTGCCTACTTGTTTCCTTCAATGTTTTTAGAGAGAAGTCATCTTTGCTTGGTTTTGTTTTTAAGTAATGTCTTATTATCTAATATAAAGTACAAGTACCCCCTTTGTTTAAAAGATATTCTTGGGGCTGGTGAGATAAAGTGCCTGCTTAGGCAAGCTTAGGCAAGTGCAGGGACCATGGTTCAATCCCTGGCACCACATGCACCAGCCCCTCCCCCAGGGTGGCTGAGCCAGCCTCGAAAAAGATAGATAGATAGATAGATAGATAGATAGATAGATAGATAGATAGACAGACAGACAGACAGACAGACAGACAGACAGACAGACAGACAGACAGACATTCTTTAGCAGTAGAAAACCAACTAATTGTTCATAAAATTCATTGAAGTTTATCTTCTGAGATTTCATCTTATTTTAAAATGTTATATCACATTTCCTGAGAAATTAATTCACAATCAAGAAGTTAGCCAGACCCTTTGTAGCACAAATTTATGTAGCAAACTCTTAAGAGCCGTGGTCCTTTTGCAGTTCTAAAAATGTTCATTCCTCCAGCTATCATGGAGTACACCTTTAGCGCTGGTGATTGGAGAATCAAAGTCCAAGGCCATCCTGCCCTGGAAGAGTCAAAAGCAAAGCGGGGTGATCATAGGCTGACTGTGCCCTGGCATAGCTACTTAGAGGGAGGGCGGCCATCCTTGCTGTAGGCGGATCAGTTGGTGTCAGCAGTACCATCCATCCAAGAAGAGGAAAGATGAGGAACAGAAGAAACAGTCAGGAGTCACGTGTGGGAGCAAAGGGTCTGTGGGCCTGTGGGCTGGGAGGGCGCCGTTCCTGACCTGCCTCTTAGCAAGTCATGACTGATGTTCTCTAAAGAGGTGTAATTGTGGGTTTTGTGTTTATGGGATTGTGTTTTTATTTTATGTATTCTATATTGCGAATGTCACACATGACTAGTAGCTATTAATCCAGATAAGGGTCATGTTTCTTTATGTAAAAACAGTCTTTTTTGATCATGCATTTCATTGTATCCATATTTCAAGACTGGAATATGATTTTTATTTTCTTCCAAATAACAGATTTGGGCTTCCAGATTCTAGACGCCATGGTGAAAGTATATGTTTGTCCCCGTGTAACACACTGGCAGCAGTGACAGATGATTTTGGCAGAGTCGTTTTATTGGATGTAGCTAGAGGAATTGCAGTACGCATGTGGAAAGGTATCTTATGAAACTCCCAAAGAGCATTCACTGACTTGGCAGCCCGACCAGGCCAGCGCTGTCATCCCCTGCTGTTGGGAGGGTGGCATTTAGTCTTGTGCTCAGGCCAGCAGCATGGGGCACAGTGGTCAGTTCGCGAGGTCCTCTCCTTGGCTCATCTCACAGGCATCACAGTTGGTGATTTCTGCGCTCACTACAAGCTTCCTGCAAGGCAGTTGTCCCCCCAAATCCAGAATGCCAAGTCTGTCAGCTAAGGGTGCAAAGGGTGGCTCAGTCTTTCCACTGACTTACATCCAGATGTGTGGGTGAGTGATATATTAGTCACGACCTCAGCACCTTGTTCTGCTCAGGACACAGTGTGTGGCTTTCCAGGTTCTCACAGCCAGCCGCCTCCCCTGCATGCCAGGAGGGGAGCAGCTCTGTCCATCACTTCAGAGACAGCCCCAATCCTTCCTGCTTCAACATGGTGCTGTAGCCAGGACTTGGTGACAAGGTCGCACCTGGCTCTACAGACCTTAGATGCCTTGGCGAGCCACTCTGCCAGTGTGGGTGAAGCAGTCTCTGAGGAGGGTGGAGGGCACGCTGTTCTGGAACAGGCAGCATAGCAGTGCACGAGTGCCATGCACTGGCTGGAGCACAGCCACCCATGGTCTTGTCTGTGTTTGATGTAAAGTAAATGACTCTGGGCTGGATGGAGGCCACTGACCCTGCCAGAGAACCGAAAGATAGCCTGCCTGTGTCTGTTTGATGTCCATGGAAATGGGTTTCAGAGTTACAGGCTGTGTTGCCTGGGGACTGTCATCTTAGTGACATCCAAGCTATGTTCTAGACTCGTCCAGCTGGCCCAGGGACACCACTGCCTCTAATTGCCTATCCCTCATGTGCTACCCTTAGAGGGTCCATGAGGACAAAAGATAGGGTGGCCACTTCTGTCATGTCACACACAGAATGTCCTCAGTCACTATCATAGCTTTGCTTCTGTCTATGAGCCACCAAGGAGCTTCAGTGGCAGGAAATGAATCAGATCTTCTATTTTAGGCTTTTATTGTAAGGGAAAACCCGGTCGTCTTCCAGATTGTCTAGAAGAGGGGAGTCCAAGAGGAAGAGACAAAGAGCCACTCAGCTCCCGTGATAGCCATAGCTGTAGTAGAGGGCCACTTGGCTCCTGTGATGGCCATAGCTGTGGTATCATCTCTTCTGTTTAAGGCATTTGCAGTGAAATACTAATGAGCCCTTGTAGCTTTTCTGATGCCCTCCTCCCTGGGTCCCCAGGGCTACCTTGGCATCTGGTTTTGTAACTTCCACCATGGCCCATTGTCCCCAGGGTACCGAGACGCGCAGGTCGGGTGGGTGCAGATCGTGGAGGACCTGCAGGAGCGAGCACCGGAAACGGCTGACCCTACCCCCTTTGGGAGCAGCCAAGGCCCCAGTCGGGTGGCTCAGTTCCTTGTGATCTACGCACCAAGAAGAGGGATCCTGGAGGTGTGGAGCACGCAGCAGGGGCCTCGAGTGGGAGCCTTCAATGTGGGCAAGCACTGCCGGTGAGCTGCAGGCGTGGGGGGTGGGACGTCATGCTGTTCTCTCCTGTAAGAGCCTGGGGTGGAATGATGAAGTCACCACAGAGTCAGGCGCACTCTGACAGCCGCCACCCATCCCTGTGCTTAGGGGCTCAGAGCCAAAGATCCCATCCACTCTTCCTGCTGACGCAGTGCAGGTGAGCGCTGTGCCAGCCTCAGACCATGAGCCTACTTGTGTGAGCCTTGTGTCCACACTGTGATAAGGAAGAGCTGCCCCATGGGGCCTGCTTTCCACCTGGCCTTGGCCCCAGCCTCATAGATGCTCCTGAGTGGAGCGGACCAGATGGCTCCCCAGCTAGGGTCACAGCCTTTGCTTTCTCCTGTCTGGTATCTTTACTGTTTTGGTGTGCATGTCCCTTAGGCTGCTGTATCCTGGGTATAAAATAATGGGCTTAAATAACGTCACCAGCCAAAGCTGGCAGCCACAGACGTACCAGATCTGCCTCGTGGACCCAGTGTCCGGAAGCGTGAAGACGGTGAACGTCCCTTTCCACTTGGCACTGAGGTGAGGCCTTGCCTGGGCCGTGTCCTTCATTGCCCTTGCCCTATGCTGGGCTGGCAGTTGGGGGTCCCAGTCTGGCAGCCTTCAAGTTCTGTGGGACACTGGGGAGGACAGTGGCCTCACATGCCGCAAGGAGTTGCCTGTTCTGTGCTCATTCCAGTGATAAGAAGAGTGAGCGTGCCAAGGACATGCACCTGGTTAAGAAGCTGGCGGCCCTGCTGAGGGCCCGGTCACCCGTTCTGGGTAGGTGTCACAGCAGTGGCCAGGGCCTTCCTGGGTGTGTGGGATCAGGTGGGCCCAGGTCAGGCACTGCAACACTGGGGAGCCAGGTGCGAGCCGGCTGGGGGTCCGTGTCCCTCCGCCTCTCACTGCCACTAAAAAGGAAAACACTGATTTTCTTGTCATAACAAGTGAAAACTCTCTTTGGACATTCTTGCAGATTCTATTGAAGCAGAAATAAAGGAGTTAATTCTAGACATTAAGTACCCTGCAACCAAAGCCCAGGTAAGTGAACACGGCACCTGGACTTTCCCCGAGGGGCTGCCGTGTGTCTCAGAAGGACACCCTCTGCCGCCTCCCTCCCGATGCTGGCTGTAGCCACCTTCCCCAGTCTTTGTTTGCATTCCTGCCTCAGCTGGTCTGAGGTGCCGCTGCCTGCGAGGCCACTGCTTTCCATCTGAGCCTTGTAGCCCACCACACATGACCCGACCTGACGAGGTCACGCGGTGTCTCAGGTGCGGCCTGGGTCTCAGATCGGTATACTGACTGCCTCAGATAGCAAGCTTCTCTTTGAAATGTGTGGTGAAGATGTACAGAGCTAAAACTTAAAGGTGGAGCCTTGCCCTGGAGCTCTGAACCTCACTTGGCGTCTCCTCCTAGGCTTTGGAAAGCATCCTGGCAAGTGAGCGCCTCCCGTTCTCCTGCCTCAGGAACGTCACGCAGACGGTGACAGACGCACTGAAAAGCCAAGGTAAGGAGGACCTCGAGGCACAGTGTGCCAACTGGTCACTGTCACTGGGACATAAGCCCCGTAGATGAGAGTAAGAGAAGCCCTGCCACGCCTTCCACATCTGTGGGCCTGTGGGTGCTGTGATTCTTCCAGGAGTGGTTGTTCCCTGAGTAGCTCTGCACATGTTCATTGCTGTTCCCATTTTGGGTGTGACTCGCACTGTTGAGGAAAGAAGGCCACAAAGTGGCCTTCTGGCCCCAGGGCATCACAAAAGCCATCACACAAGGGGCAGCTAATGATCTGTGCAAACACAGCCAGGTGCCTTGCTGCCTTGGTCTCTACCCCTGCTTCCTGGGAGAGCAGCAGTTCTGAAGGAGTGCTCACACAGGGTCCTCTTTCCATCCTCCTGTGCCGTGTGTGGCATCCATTTCCCTCTGCAGTTAGCACTTCTGGAATCAAAGACTGCAGTTAAAATATTATGAGTGTTCTAGTAGATTTTTGCTGTTTAAGAATTCTGTCTGACGATGCCGGGGATATAGCCAGTGGCATGGCACCTGCCTGGCAATTTGATGTGGATTTGATTCCCAGTACAAAAAATGTGTTAGAAGCCAGGTGTGTGGTGGCACAGGCCTGGAACCCTAGTGCTCAGGAGACTAAGGCAGGAGGGATACCGTGAGTTGAGGCCAACCTGCACTGCATAGGAAGATGCTATAAAAAAAAAACTGAAGCTGGGTTAACGCCATAGTCTATTCAACCAAGCTATCAAGCTTCAACTTATTCTTAATTCTAACATTAGTTAAATTATAACAAAATATTAATCTACTTGCAAATTTTTGCCTGTCATGTTAATTATATAGAGCCAGCTTTATATTTAGTTATATTTCTGTTGAGCTATATTTAAGGCAGGCGTTGTTGATTCAATATGTCATGTGCTCTTTCAGAACTCCAGCACCCTACATTTCAACTTTCATTAGGACGTTTTTCAGCAGACATGCAAGACTGGCTTCGGCATATAGCGAGCTCCTTAGTGGGCACAACTTGTTAGAAGCACTTCTGTTAAAGAGCACAGTTGAGCCAGGCCTGGTGGCACACATCTGTCATACCAGCACTTGGGAGGCTGAGGCAGGAGGAGCCTCCTGAGCTAGAGAGCAAGACCTTGTCTAACACACACACACACAGTTGTTGTAGTCCATTCCTTCTGCTCTGGAGGCCAGGGGAAGAGGATCCTAAGTTCAAGGCCAGCATAGGCAATGTAGACTGTCTCGGAATGTTTAAACAAAAAAAAGAGTTGAGTATGCAGCTTGCCTAGCACCCACGATGCCCTGAGTTCAATCCACAGTGGGAAAAAAAACAAAAGAGCACCTAGTAGAGGTGAATATAGCCCCACCTCCCACTGCTGGATCCTGTGGCTAGTGGTCATAGCAGCCTTCAGCAAAGTGTGTTTTATTAACTTTTAAAAGTAAATAAAGGGGCCAGTAAGATAGCTCAGTGGTCTAAAGCACTTGGTTAGGCAAGCTTAGGCAAGCACAGGGACCACAGTTCGATCCCGGCACCACATGCCGTGCCAGCCCCAACCCCAGGGTGGGCTGAGCCAGCCACCAAAAAAAAAAAGTAAATAAAAAATAGGAAGAATATTATAAAGCCTCTACCTGTAAAGCTGTAAAAATAACACCATGTGTTAAGTGACCCAGGACCCCTCATGTAAGATCATCATAGGACCCATAAGTGAGGCTCCTTGAAAGCGTCCAGGATTTGGTGCGCCACGTGTTACCTCTGGCCATAAGTGCTTGACGGATTATCCCTGTTGCTGTATCCTGAGTGTAGGTTTCTCAAGGATTCTCATGTCTCTTTCTATGGAGTGAGGTCTGTCTTAGCTGTAGGTGGAATCTGCGATGCGGAAGTGGGCAGGGACGTAGAGAGCACCCGGTCTGTGGGTGCAGCAGGCTCTGCAGTGCTCTGCTGCTGCTTGAGGCCTGTGGGCCACAGCCACCACCACAGGCTGGGCTTTGTTGTCTTCCTCAGCGGGCAGCAGGAGGCTGGCAGCTCTGTCTGCTCTGCGTCCCGGGCTGTGCTTCTCCACCTGAGTCCAAGACGGGGATAGTCTGCCTGCCTTCGCCCATGTTTCTCCTACTGGAGCATCTTATTTCATTCAAGAAGTCTCATGTTATACTGTAATGAAAAAATTGTGTTTGCTTTTGAAATCTCTTGTAGCTTCAACATCCTAGTCTTACTTTAACTCAGTACCAAGGAATTATGCAAAGAGATGGGAGGGATGGATGGATAGAGGGACAGGGGACAGCCGTCTGGGTCTGTGGACCAGGCCCCCGCCTCTGTTCCATCTGCCTCCAGAGCTCGAGTCCATGGATGAAGGGCTGCTGCAACTCTGCACCAGCAAACTGAAGCTGCTGCATCTCTATGAGTCCATCAGCCAGTTAAACTCCTGCAGTATCCACACAGACACGCCGTTCTCTGACACAGTGAGTAACTACAAGTGTCGTATTCTGTAAAATTATCTCGCTATGTCTGGTTTTGTTTTTGTAAGCTCAGCAGGGCATGTTCCTTCTTTCACTTCACTGATGTGTGTTTGCGGTTCCTGACGACACTTGCCAGGAACGTCAGGGATGGCACGGCCCATTTTTGTTCCCTTTTCACTCCCCTTTTATTATCCAACATCAGGCTCATTTGTCTTATAAGACTTAAAAGGTTGATTATCATATCCACAGGTTGAAAACCGGACTACTAGGGCCAAAGCATGTGTTAAGCAGTTGCAGAAAGTCTAAGTAACTTTGAGGGACATTCTCCATGCTGGATTGCAGCTCCTTTTTCCCATCATTCATCAGTTATTTGTACTTCATGTACATCAAGTACCTCCCATATTGCGTATTTAGTACCATACATGAGTGTCTCATATGAGAAGAACCGTGCAACAGACATGCTCGTGTTCTGAGCTGGGTCACCTGCCGCGGTCTTGTGGCACGCCTATGTCCTACCACAACTCCGTCGTATCATTTTTTATGGCAGAGTAGCCCTGCATGGCATACCAACAATGCAGTACTTGGACGCGTTCGTCTGTCAGTGTGCACTGTTGCCAGGAGGTTATTCTTAGGAATTGTGATCCTTGTGGTGGGTGCGCCTTGCTTCACTGTGACGCGGCACCTTTCACTGTGGGGAGGAGGCCGGGCAGGAGCAGCTGGGCAAAGGCGGATTTCTGCAGTTAGTGTTTAGGAGAATCTCCGTGCTGATCTCCATGGCAGTTGTGCCAGCTTATACTCCCACCCACAGCACAAGGCTTCCTTTCTCCCTGCAGCTGCACCAGTGTTTGTTATTGGCTGACTTCTTTTTTTCTTAAGAGTAGAATGTACTTATTGGTGGGAAGGAAATCTTCTGTCCAAGAGAGGGACAGAAGGGACCCCGAGCGGGTTGCCCTGGTTGACTTCTTGGTAGTCGCCATTCTTTTCTGGAGTGAGATGGAATCTGTGTTGTTTTTATTTGAAGTTCTCAAATAGCTGGTGCTGTCGAACATTTTCTCCTGTATTTATAAATTTCATGCATTTCTTTACTTGGGAAGTATCTATTCATTTTAAATGCCCATTTTTAGTAGGGTCTTTAAATGTGAGAGGCCTATTTTAGGGCTCATTATCTATTCCAGATCAGGGATAGCGAGCCTTGTAGAGCTCCCAGCGATAACAGACAGCCCGCGTGCTGTGGTTCACCACCACTGCTGTAGAAATGGTGCTCTTCGGAGCAACAGCTGGGAAGGTTTATTTTCCCATTCTGTACGTTGTTTCTTCCCTCTGTTGGTGGTTTCCTTTGCTGTGTAGCTTTTCAATTTGATGTGATTCCATTTGTTAATTCTTGATATTATTTCTTACGCAACCAGGGTTTTATTCAGAAAGTCTTTGCCTACACTCCTGTCTTCAAGGGTTGTGGGCACTGTGTTCGTGTGTGTTGTGCACACGCCCTGGTGTCAGACATTCCTGCACATGCCTGTGCCCAGCACTTTGAATGGCATCGGCTTGTTGGGACTTTCACATGGTTTGTCTCTCCGAGAGCTACACAGAGGACTTAGGTATAGTCAGTGAACACTGGCTTTGCACATCTTTGTTTTATGAAATTTATGCTACTTAATGTTTAACCATTTGGTTCTAAATACTTCCTAGTTTAGGACAATGACAAGAGTTATAATGCTGTCCTTTCTTATTTTTTGATTTTGTGGTAATATGTGTTTATTAAGAACTAGGGTACTTTCAAGGAATTTTCCAAAATGGTTTTCATATGAGTGTGTAGGTTTTCAAGATTAGCTTATTCAGATACTCTTATGAAAGTGTAATTTGTGAGTAAAACCTTTAAGTAGAGCATAGTCTAGCTGTAACCCCCGTTTTAAAGCCACCTTTCACTCACTTGCATGGTCCTCCGCCAGCACAGTGGGGCTGCCCTGCAGGCTTGGAGGGAGACTAGTCTAGCAGAGCATTCTTCCTTCTGTTCTTGAGGACTTGGCTGTGTTACTGAGGCTTGATGAGAAAGAGCTGCTTAAGCTCCAGGCACTGCTTGAGAAGTACAAGCGCGAGAACAGCAGGGCTGCGGTCCGATTCTCCGACGACAGAGACGGCGCGCTGCCTGTCAGGACGTTCCTGGAGTGCTTGGAGTACGAGAAAGATGTGCTCAGCATAAAGAAGATAAGCGAAAAGGAGTACGTGGCTTTAGGTGCGTGAACGACTGAGCTGCTTTTGCATCCCCTTGCTTTTAGAGGCAGACAGTATCTCAGAGATTTCATCATTTTGCAATTAAATTTACTAGAGTTTTTATATATATATTTTGATCAACAAAGGATCCTCTGGGTATACACGCTCTCCGTCGAATGTGCTGTGCTGTGCTGCGCTGATAGTACACCAAGAGGCAGCGGGGGCCACACAGTGACTGGCTTTCCCCTCAGCCAGTCTAGCAAGCTGCCCGCTCCTCTTCTTGGGCTGGCTTGTTCCTCCAGAGTTCTAGATGGCAGCTGGGGAAGACCATTAGTCCAAAGAGCAGTTGGTTTCTGATGAATGTGCATTATTTTTGTCTACTAGGTAGTTTCTTTTTTTGGAAGTGCTTGCATGGAGAAAGCTCTACTGAAGACGTGTGCCACGCTCTGGAGGCCGCCGGACTCAGCCCTCAGCTGCTCTTGGTAAGGCTTTCTCGCCCCTGCAGCTCCTCCTTGCACAGGTGTGGAGAGGCACGAGTCCTCTGCAGTCTGCCTTTGCCCGCACAGAGCATAGACACAGCCATCTTAGGAGACGAGGAGGACTGACTTTCACCGAGTTTTAGTAAACTTTTGTTTATTTTATTATTGTTCTCTGTTGCTGGTAACAAGTACATTCTGTGGTTGACCCAAGATCAATTTGGAATCCGACAGGAATGCATTTTCAGTGGACTTTGATCATCAATAAAAGTTGTCATCATAGAGCTAAAAAAAAACCTCAGAATGAAATAGGCTTCCTTTAAAACTATCTGGAATTGTGATCTATGTTTCTAAGCTCTGAGCATATGCTAGGGTACAGTCTTCATGCTGCAGCATAAAGCAAGCAGAAGAATCACGCTATGGGAGAACTACAGCACTAAATAGAGTTTTGTTCTTTCTGAACAACGGCAGCTGGGTCGCTCGGCAACAGCAGCCACAGCACGTGTGCATGATGCACCCTATGTCCCACTCATCTCTTCGGAGCTCTGGCCAGGCCCTGGGCAGCCGCCAAGCCTGGGGCCATGGGTGCAGTGAGCTCACTGAGTATTTAGGTCCTGACACCTGGGTTCTATTCCAGCTCTGCATGAAGGGAACACGTGTCAGGAAGGCAGATGGTTAAAAGTGTGT
>PVKA01015700.1:19043-49551 GCA_004027165.1 Ctenomys sociabilis | reverse complement strand
TTAAGAGGAAAAGTCCCTAACTTTTGTTTTACAAGTCTCTACACATCCAAATGTAATAGCCAATCAGTGCCATAGTTTTCTTATTTTAGAGTTGAATCTTTTCTGTTCACACAAGAGCTCAAGGGGAAATAAAATGAGTGAGTAGTCCTTCAGCTGCAGTGTTGGAACTTTTTGCCGTACACTAGGCAGCACCCAAGGCAGATATGCCTTGTATCACCCAGACAACTCAATGAGTTTTCCTGGAATTATAGAAAAAGTGGACATTTTATCAAAAGCACAGTAGCTGTGAGCCTCATGATGAGCTCTTCAATCTGTTCTTCCCATAGAAGTGCTGGGGAGATAGCTCAGTAACCTGTGTGCCTGCCTGGAAAACCTAAGGTTCTGAGTTCAATCCCTGGTACCAAAAAAAAGAAAGAAAGATTTGTTCTTCCCATGTAATGAAGCCTGGTTGATAATTATTCACCAAACAGAAATGGAAAGGTTGTTTTCTGAAGCTTTCAGAAGCAGACTCTTTGGTCACTCTACTCAAACTGATAAATATGGATGGGGTTATTATGAGCTGAGCAGAGTTTATGTGAATGAGGAGAGGCATGAAATAGGTATTAGGCCTATCACACTTCACATTAATTACAAACCACCTTCAATTTTTCTAATATCAAGTGGCCTCAAGGAATAAATTGGTAAGTTAATGCAACAAATAGAGCCATACCCCAGCTCTACACAAGCTCATGATATATTAGACATGCACTCCTAAAGCCCAGCTAGAGCATATTGATTAGAAATCTGGTTCAAAAAGTGCCATGTAACCGGAGGAGAGCTGAGAGAGAGGAGGTCAGACCAAGCAACTGCAATGTGAGTACTATTTTTCTCCTACCTTCAAGTGTGCCCCAACTAGAATTATGGTCATTAAAGTAGACTGTATCTTGGCATAAATTTTCTTAAAACCCCAACTCTGACCTCAAATCTGAAATAAAACAAGGCCATCTCTCCCACCTAGAAAACCTATTGATTTCCATTACCAAAGGAATAGGTTGGTTATTTCAATTGTTAATTAACCAACTGACCAGCCAGCAGGCTGAAAGACTTAGGAGAGATCTAACTTCAAATCCTAGCATGAACCATGCTAAAGAGCATGAACTGGAAACAACAGGGTCCAGCTCCCTCCTCCAGCCCAACCCAATGTCCTGCACATTCCCCACTGCTTTCCAGGGAGCCAGCCAGGGGACCACCTGCTACTGGAAGAGGCAACCTGGAGCTTGCTCAGTCTGCTTCTTCCCCAGGGAATCCTGTGCTTTGATCCCCTCCAGGATCCTGCTCATAAACTCCCTTCTCCTCCAAGCCTTTCCTTATTCCCACAGTTGCATCCTGTCAGTTGTTGCAATTCTGGGAACTAATTTACACCACTGGCAGACTTCAGGCATGCTTCTCTTCAATCTGATCCCACCCACACCCCACAGCTGGCTCCTCTTCATCCTCCTGGTCTGTTTCAACACTTCCCCCAGAGCAGCAACCCCTGCCATTCTTTTCTCTTTCTCAACTATTTCCACCATTATTCTTAGCACAAGTTTAATAATGTATTTCTTTATTGCTTACTTGTTACTTGTCAGTCTCTCATCGGTCTCCAGTAAGCACGGGCACCTGATCTATTTCATTTCCCCACCAGAAGTTGGAATAGGTAGATACTCAAACATCTGTCAAGTGGATAAAGGAATAGATTATTTTTTTTAAAAAACTTGCATTATTTAGTTTTTACCTCTCTTAGGTAGGACCATCATACAACTTATCATCCAAATCAGAGCACTTTTGAAGATGAAACAGAAAGCTAATTATTAATTATGCTGAGATACAACAGGCATAAGCAGGACAAATGATCACCACACATCTCTTCCACAATTGACCATCTTTAACAGCCACATTCATGATGATGTTGGACAGCAACACTGCTGAGCTATTTTCCTTTTGGTAAAATTAGGATTCTTCTTTTCAAATGAGTTGACATCAGGCTCCAAGAAGCCAGAATTGTCTTCCTCTAGCAAGGCAGTTAGCATGCCTATTGATAACAGTGGCCTCACTCAAAAAGCCCAAGGGAAGTTACTTTGTTTCAAGGGCAGTGAAGGCCAATTTACCTCTTAGTGGATTTCAGGACAGGCAGCAGTTGGTACTAAACCAGCGGGGCAGACAGCTGCTTCTACAATGACTGCTCCAGGCCAGGAGTCAGGGGAAAAGGCATGGTGGAAAGAAGGCAAGGAGGAGGGGAAAGTGTGGTTTCAAACCTTTTTTGTACTGTAACCCGGAATAGTTGGGAGATCCCCAAAGAGAAAGGATGAAGAGGAAAGAGCATAAATGTCTGAGAGAAATTATTCTATTTTAGGTTCCTAGGTCTGCTTCATTTTAGCTGTGTAACTGAAAAATTGTACAGGTTGAGTGTCCCTCCCCTACCTCTTGAGTATATGCAACTCCACTTAATCCTGATACAAATGAGATGATCAATAAAACAGCAATAACAATGCCTGACACATAACTGCTCAATAGATGTTGTCATAAAATAATAATCATTTTTTGATTATTATTTTATGTGCCAATAAATGTTCTACGCTGTACCACACCTAGGGACATAGTTGCCATTGGCCACCCAATATGCCTTGGGGAAAGTATTTCACTTTTGTTGGCCTCAGACTTCACATCTAATAATTAGAGGTAATTAGGTCCACTTCATACAGTCATTCTGCAAATTAAATGAGATCATGCACATAAAATATTTGGCATAAATCTTAGTGCACAGCATTGTACTGGAAGGGAGTAAAGCTTTCTAGAAGCACAGGCACTAAAATAAAAACAAATTAACAGGGAGTATAGTCTTTTCAGTGACTCGTGATGAGCCTCAACAGAAAACCACATCAGACTTCTCACAGTCTACTGTGGTGTCTTGTCCCAAGAACACAATGGAGGGGGAAATGACATAACATCATCTTGTGGGGATCCCTAATGAAAAGAAGAAATTAGCCATAAAATATATAGCCCATGAACAATTCCAGGTAAAAGACAGAAGAGACTTGGGAATGGGAAAAGCATCCCAACATAAAGTATTCTGTTATCTCTACCTCCTGTTGGCCTCATGGAAAATGGCAGATCTGTGTAGGTATTATAGAAGTCACTTTTTAATCACTCACATTTTAATATTTCTCCTATTCTTTATAAACACCACATTGCATAATTCACTTGGCATCAAAATTCCTAACCTTTTTCTCTGTTGAAATACAGAACATATCTCAACCAGCCCTTGAAGTATTTTCCAACTCCAAGTTATTAGTTTAGGTTGAATGAAATTGGGAGTTTTTGTTTTGCTACAGTTATGATTGTTTCTTTAAATCATAAAAAAAAATTACTTTCCTGGGCATCTTACTTATTTTATTTCATAAAATTTAAAAAATGAAACATTCATTTATAAACTCTAATTTTAATCATTTTTTAACTTACAGAAATTGTTTAAGGATGAAAACTCTGTCCCTATCATATGAGCTTTCAACAACTGTATATGTAAATATACTGTGTAATAAAATATTAGAACTCTAATTTCTGCTTATTGTGACATTTGATGAACTGAGTTAAGTTTCACAAACACAGCTTGATATACATATAAATAATAAGCTTAGTTCTAAATGATACAGAAGTTTCCATTTGCTTGTGAAAAAAATGCTTTTAACTAATTGGTCCAAAGATGCTTTCATGTGCTTCAAGGTCAACAGACTAATAGAAGAGAGAGGGACTTTTCAAAACCAAATATTTCCAATCTCTGTAGAAGCTGACAAGACCACATATTGGTGAGAAACAACTTTAAAGAGTCCTTTAAAATTCCAGTACATATCATAAATGGAATAAAGCAAATACTTTGCCAGTTTGGACAATATTATATGCATTCAGATGGATCATTTAAGGGATAATTTTGAGAATCCTAAGTGAAGAAAAAGAATTTGCAAAACTTCAATTTAAAAGTACCATGTTAAAGTGACTAATTTTTAATTTTTTTTCCTTTCAAATAAAATTATTTAACTTATAATACCTGCTTTATCCATGTTATAAGTAAATAATCTGAAGCTTGAGTGCTATGAGGGCTTCTTAGAACATCAGTACTGCACACCTCTGGGTCTGTCTGAGGGGGTCATGGAGTCATGACCTTTGGTACCACATCTGGCCCCTTCCTCCCTGACAATGTTCCCCTTCTCTGCTTCCTGGCTGTCATGAACTGATGCATCTTTGCTCTACCACATTCTTCTGCCACAGTGTTTCTACCTTGGAGATGGGTGACAATGGACTGACTCCTTAAAGCCATGAGTCAAATCTCTATCCCTCTAAGTTGTGGCTGTCAGGTGTTGTATCCCAGTGATGGGATAGCTGACCACCACAATAACCAAAGGTTGCATCCTCAGATTTAGCAAATAAAATTACATGTTCAAATATTGTGTGAAATGGATATGGACTGAAACCATTATTTATTGTGTTATGCTTAGCCTGGATTGTCAACTTGAGTAGTTTAAGAGACATAGGAAATTTGTACTTTTGATGTGTCTGTGTGGGCCATGGGGTCTGAGGTTGGAGGCTACATCCAGTCCCCATCCTCTTCTTCTTAGCCTCTTCCTCACTGGCTCTGCTTTCTGCAAATAGCATGCCCTTTGGCCATGGTGTCTCTGCCTTGGAACCAGCTGACTACAGAATGAAATCTGTGAAACCAGGAGTCAAAACAAACTTATGCTCCTTTAAGTTATACAACTTAAAGGAGAATAAGTTTACTTACTGCTTATTTAAAATTTGAATTAAACTGGTCATCCAGTTCTCTGGTTAATTAATGAAAAAAAAAATGGCTCTAGAACTGGGTGTCTTAACTGACAGGTCAGAAAATGACAAGCAGCCTTCTGGCTTTCCATGGGTTTGGAATTATTTGCAACTATGTTCCCACTGGTAGAATCCACTAATGAAAGCTCTGTCCAATCTTGTAACTCCCCATGGAGAGATAAATAAAGAGGCTCTATGAGTGTTTTCATTACTGCCATTATATTTGTTGTCCTGGTTAGAGAGGGGTCAAGAACTATAACCACATCTTCTTCTGCCCAGCTATTACTATTACTAAATAAATGCCATACTAAATGTTCAAAAGCAGAATTTTGCAACCATCTTAAAAAAAAAACAAGATGAAGAAGTTAAATATAGCCCCACGTTCTCAATCCTGGATCATTTTAAAGGAAAACCAATTCACTGCTTCATTTTGCTGTGTCTGCTAGCAAACTATGCCACCTTTCAACACCAGATGAACTAAATATTTTTAAAATCATTTTGACCCCTTTATGCTAGCCAAAGTTCAAAATAAAGGGCATCTGACCTCCAACTCCATGAACATGTGTGGCTGTGGGTCAAGCTCTCTCAGAGAAGATCACTGTTGTGTAGTGCTTACTGAGGCCATTTTACATAACTACTAACTGTTTCATCCAGAACCCATCAGGGTTCCATTCTGCCCTATGATACCAACACAATTCTTTTGGGCTCCTTGCCCAGCACTGGTCTTCTTAGCTTCACATTTAGGACACCCTACTTCCCCATAAGTGTGAAATTAAAAATCTGGCCCAAACAAAAGGCAAAACAATGCCAGACCAAGCAAATGGTATCTGTCCTGGAATGATGAGAGAGTACATTTTTTTCAATACACTGAAGAAGGAAAAAAGCTCTTCTTAAGACCAACACTTGGAAACCTTAGACTCAAGACAAGTTAAATGAATCTGATCATGTGAAATAGCTCCTGTCTCGATAACCAACAAGCCATGTTAAAACCAGTCCCAACTTCTTTTGGAAGATGACTTGTTCCTCCACGCATAAGGTAACACAAGAATTCTGATCAATGATGCAAGACTACTAATTCTCTTTGGTAGTTTTTTCCATCAGTCAGACACCAGCATTGCCAACTTGGAGGCCTCGGATGTCCCTTGGAACTAGCTGTTAAACTCCAGGGCTAAATTGGAAATATGTTCTAGAGGCCAAATTCTGCCTTCACTTACATGGCAGTAGTTCCTAACCAGACATATCAGCACAAAAATCATAACCTGTGTGCAAACACATTTTTTCCAGATTTTGTAGTCCAAGCTGGGAAAATAAATAGTCACAGCAGGCAGGATCTCAATGCAACCATGAACTTGATTCTTTCTTTGTTTCCTAGGGAATATCTCACATTATGCTCATTACCACAAAGCAGCCAATGGGGCTTGGCGTTGCTCAGAGCTAACACTCAAGTGTGAGAGCGGAAACTACAATTTTTCTTTTCAGGTGCCAGGAAGTGGTAGTTTTGCACACTTCCTAGCAGGACTAGGTCAAAGGTTGACTTCATGATGTTTCTTGGTCCTCAGCTTCAGAAGGAATGTTTCAGATGCTCATCTGAGACTATAGAGCTTAGGTGGAGCCCTGGTGATCTCCACACTGCTCTCTGCGCCTGGCTTCTTTTGCCTTCTAGTCTCCCCAGCTAACTCTTCCAGTTTTATATCATTTTTGCTCCCCTACCTCTGTATAACTTTTGTCTTTTAATTTTAGTGCTTCCCTGTTATCTACAAGGTAAAATATAACCCCTTTCACCTATCACTCAAGATCTTGAAGAATATGCCTATAATTATTGTCTTTAGGTTTTATTTTTTTCAACTCTAGAAATACCTTCTACCCTAAGTTGGTTGGAATGCTACTGCTTCTCTCCACTCTTCTTATTTCCTAAATGTACTAAAAATACTTTATGAATGGTTGTTACATGGTGCCCTCATTTTTAATGTATTTTAGTACAGGTTCTACTGGGTCTCACTGTACAGATTGGATTGGTAGTGATTCTCCTGTTTTAGCCTCCCAAGCTCTGGGATTACAGGCGTGCACCACCACGCCCAGTCTCAATCACTGACTCAGCATACCCAGGGGGTGCATCTGCCTACACAGGCTCTTTTTAATCTGCTGAGCTATCTGCATGGCCTTGTAGTGCCCCTTTTAATCTCATTTAACCAAAGTTTATCAGTTGCAATGTTTTTTTGTCCTTTCATCTGTTGCACCAAGTTGGATGCTCTGTATAGAAGTGACAGAAATCAAGAAGTGTCTTCACCTGGTGTTTTCTATTATTTTTGTTGTTGTTGTTGTTTGTTTGTTTTTTACACATCACACTAATCTACATTACTTTATTAAGTAAGAAAGAGTTGGAAGCCAGATTACTGAAGTATTAACAATGACTTTGTTTTACAAGAAATACCAAACAAAATCTTGACATTATGGTTTTATTCCAGCTTATACCACTATTTTACATTTCATCCTGTATCCACTCTAAGTACTCGAGCACTTAGCACTGAGCATCCAAATGCATTTGGAAAGTATGATTTGAAGGTAAGTTTAAAACAGCACAGGAAGTGGTGAGGGCAAGAGAAAATTGGCCTGCAAATGTGTTTTACACTGCATTTGTCCTGTAGATGTTTAGAGAACTCACCTATTTCATGCCCTCTCTGGGGATCATAATACAAGCTATATGTTTCTTATGCTCACCTGGAACCAAAAAATGATCAAACACTCGAGTTGTGATCTCTCTCTTCTTACAAATGGTACATAATTAGTACCTGCTTGGTGCCAGAAGTGAGGGCTTCATGCTGTCCTCCAAGCCTAACTGAGAGAGACTGCACAGCGAGTGGTGCATCTTCTTTCTCCCTTGTCTCCTCTTGCCTCAAGCCCACAGTATCTATTTTACTACTGACTTTGCCCTATACTCAATTCCACAGGGAAAATAACTTGAAAATACCTTCCATTTTCTCCTCAAGCTACATTCTCTATTCAGTTCCTATATTTGTCAAGTTTGGTATATAATGTCACCTTTTTTGACTTTTCACATATTTTCCATCCATAAACAACAAAAATCTTCAGTCTTTCAGCAGATCTAGAGCCTGCAATTTCTAAGAACATACAAAGAATCTACATGGGATGAGTAACAAGAGTACAGTTATACCTGTGAGATAACGGCAAAAGATAAAATTATTTCAAAGAGGTGGAGTAGACTGTGAAAGCCTCTTGAGTCCCAAGACTAGGCTACATGGCTCCCAACTGCAATGAGGTTTCTGTGATGCGTGTGGCTGGAAAACCTGTACGTTGTGCTGAGTCCAGAATCTCATTCTACAGAAGCTAAATCCTTTGCATTATTTGCAACCTAATTTGAGAGGAAAAGATTATTTTCTTTGTGAACAGGG
Source organism: Ctenomys sociabilis (assembly GCA_004027165.1). NCBI lineage: Eukaryota > Metazoa > Chordata > Mammalia > Rodentia > Ctenomyidae > Ctenomys > Ctenomys sociabilis. The sequence continues at coordinate 41,311 of PVKA01015700.1, read as the reverse complement.
GTATCAGCTGCTGTCTGTTAGCTTACACAGTGATAAATTCTTTTAGATATGAGTGACAATGACTACAGCAGGAACACAGGAGGTAGTGAACACAGTCCCTTGCACATTCACCCAGGGAAACAGCTTCACCACAGACCACGCTGGCAGTGTCTGTATAGCCCCAGATGGGTACAGCTTCAGCTTCCCAGGGCATAGGCTAGAAGCAGCCACTCAACTCAACTAGCTGTGGTACAAAAGCAGCTGGACACAACATGCCAGAGGATGAGTAGGACTGTGCCCCAATAAAATTACTTATGGATGGTAAAAGTCATTAATTTTCATATTTATACTTTCCTTTTTAAAAATAATTCAAAATATAAATACAATTTTTAACTCACAATCTATGAAGGTGGCACTGAGATGGATTATACCTAAGTAGCTATCCCTTATGGAAAATGTCTCACATATGCCTTTGAAGGCTTGTTTCTTATATTCTCACTTAAAAATGTATACAAGTAGTCTTTGTGAACACATATACTTCCATAAAACAGGTAAAATTTTTAAAAATGCAATTCCTTACTTTTAAAAAAGCCATATAACAAATGTAAAAATGTATAATTCAGAAACATGTAAAATGAAGAATTAAAATTTCTATGCAGTCTAAACCAATATGCACACATATTGGTACATAACTGTACTTTAGGAAAATGAGAAAAGGATTTTAAGTACCTCCATCCATTTTATACAAAGTTATTACCAAACAAGTACTTGCACATACAACCATCAATTCTAAATACTATGACTTATACCTAAGAATCAGGATTTACCTAAGAGTCAGGCTCTTCTCTGCTGAGATAGGGTCTCCCTTTACATTCCAAGCTGGTCTCAAACTCGCTGTGTAGCCCAGGCTGTCCTCAAGCTGGTATCAACTCTGCCTCAGCCTCCTCTGTGCTGGTTGATAACGTGCATGCCCACACAGGGCTCTGGCTCCATTGGATCTCAGAACACTGTGGCTCTCACAGTCTGTGACCATTTTGAAAAGAAACTCCTGCCTTCATCATATGAGAAACAAGAACACTATTTTCATAATTGTCTTCCAGTGCAACAAACTTCACAGACTGATTTACCTTATTAAAGGTAAATGATTCACTGCTACATTTGTTTCAATTATTCTAATCCCCAGTACTTCTTCAACACAAAATAAAATCCTGCACGAACTTTCATCTGTTTGGGTTTTCAAACTCCTACCACAAAGTATCTTCAAGTGGCAGCAGTCCAGGAGACAAAGAAAAAGTAATCGAATTCAAATGTTTGCCAACATTATTCCTGCTGATTTTACAATATGGTCCAATGCTGAGACCCAATTGGTTCCTGTGCCTGTCCACTGGGAACACATTCAGTCTTCTTTTTTATTCATCCTCCTGCTCTGGAGATAGGTCTTGCGACGTACAACATCACTTCGTCCAACTTCAATCATCTGTTCTTCCCAAGATTTTATTTCATTATAATAATAAACTCTATCATCGTGGGCAAGTTGTTCATATACTAGTTTCTGAGAACTAGACATATTTTTCAAGTTTTTATATGCAGACTTCTATTTATCCTGCATTGTAGCACCTGCACGGGACTGAATATATTCAGACAGAAAAATGTTATAAGCTGTGCGAGCTTTTTTTGGTTTTCCAAGCATTGATAACTCTTTTTTATTACTTCTTTCCTTTTCAAACTTTTTTTTTTTTTTTTTTTTTCTGCCAAAGATGCTCTCTGAGCTGGCGTTAGTGCTTCATGAATTCTCTTCATCTCTTCTTGGTAGACCTTCAACTCTACCATGTAAGCATCTTCATACACTTTTTTCTCTGCATCAGGAAGTTTGTTCCACTGCTCTGCAATTCTTTCCATTACTTCTGCAACTTTTGTATCTGGGTTCTGAGCTTAAATTATGTTCAACTTCGGATATTCATTCAAGGTGAATGAAAACCATTTTGGAACATACATAAAACTGAAGGGTGAGCGCAGTCTACTTCCACAGCTGGTTCACAGCTCTGACCCGGACCTCCCCAGGGCGCTCAGCATGCCCCACGCACCCCTGAGGAGCGCCATCGCCTTGGCGGACCACACAGTGGCAGGACTCAGCCGATGCAACTGCCAAACGCGCCCGCCAGCTAGTCTTGGATTTGCCCGCCACTCCTATTTTTGTTGTTGTTGTTCCTGTTTTCATTTATTTTTTTTTTATTTTAAAAAAGGGTCTACTAGATCAGACTCATAGTGATCTGCCTGTTTTATGGCTTCTCAAGAGCTGGGATTACAACCACCACACCCAGTCTCAATTGCTCTCTCAGGGCATCCCCATTGTGGGCCCGGCACAGCAGGCCTGGGAATTGAACCCTTAGTCCCCGTGCCTGCTTGTAGGCACTTTAATCTGCTGAGCCATTTGGCTGGCCCCCATCACGTGGTTTTCAAACTGGATTATACATGAAAAACATTTGATGAGCCTGGAAAACTACAAATATTGCTCGAATACCCACTTCTTCTGATCAACTAAAGGTGGATGTAAAAACCTGTATTTCAAATGCATTTCACCAAGTTGTGCCAATGCGGCTGGTCAAGGGGATCCCACTTTGAGAAGAACTGGGCTAAACCACAGGAAATTTGTTGTATCACGCAAGAAGCTAAGGACATTGCTTCTCAAACCTGACTGCAGAGTACAAACAACTGGGGATATTTTGGAAGTGCTAATAATCACACCTTACCATTTACCAATTAAATCAGATCTTTGATAAAGCATGGACATCGGTATTTTTCAAGCAACTTTAGGTGTTTACTGTGCAACCAAGTTTTAGGTTTGCAGGTCTAGAAATCAGGCGGTTTCCATCTTAGCTCTACCATCAGTCAAGCACTGTCATGGTGGGCCATGTTTCTCTTCTGCTTTCCCCTTCATGCGGGCCCTGGCTGATTTTCCTCTTAGCATCGCAAGCTGTTTGCACTTGTTCATAGTTCACCTCCTTTCAAAACACTGCCCGATGAAGAAAATGGCACAATCCTTCATTTGTCCCCAAAGAAAATTTTTCTACAAGCCTTCCAACCAACACCTTGTCACATCTTTGAGCTAAACTGAACTGTATGACTAACTCAATCATTGGGAAGAGAATTAAGTGATTGTGTTGGCTGGTAGCAGTTTCTCAGGCCTGACCATACAGTCCTCATCTGAGGAACTCTGAAAATTATTGTACATTGGGAATCATGTTTGACCAGTTCAGAATAGGGAGTGAGACCAGTTATTAAAAAATTTTAACTGCTCCCCAAGTGATTGTAACATACAGTTATTTAAAGCCGTTGGCTCTGACCAATAAATACTTATCTCCTATATCTGAAAAAGCTCAGTATTGGGGAAATACATTGCTGAGTGATATTTGAACTAAATCAAAGCTCTTTCAGCAGGGGAGAAAAGGTCCTGCTACTGGACAGCATCATCTCCCAGGGGACATGTGCTCCCATGGGTGGATTTGCTCTTGGAAGAACAGTAGCATTCTGCTCCACTTCTTTATACTCCTAACAACTTCTCTCTTACAGCAGATGCTACCAGCACAGGTTTATTATTAATGCTTTGTCTCTCTGCTTGGAGATTCATGAATGGGATGAAATTCCTTTGCCTGGGTGTTTTATCTCTCTGTAATCTGTCAAAAGAATCTCTCTGCCTCCCCCATCTCAGAAGCCAGAGAGAAGATATTGAGAGGTCCAGCTCTGCTCCTTGATTAGTGTATCTGCCCCTTGACCTTGCCATAGTTTTATGTGACAGAGAAATTCCACACTTCCAGCATGAATGCATGGCCTGACCAGGGCCAGGCCAGGAGCCACAGCAGCATTTATGTGTGCCAGCTTTTGTCCTCAGGGTGGTGAGGGCCAAAGTGTGTCCCTCAAAGTTGAGAGGGGGAAATCAGCACTGGGGCTCTTTTGTACAACATGTACATTTAGATGCATAATTGAGACACTTCTCCCCCTCTGCCGAGAGCTTGACATTTCCCTATCATGGTTAGAGGATAAGTATTGGAAGACTGGCAGGGTAAAGAGACAAGCCACCAACTTTAAAGGGGCTGATGGGAAGAGGGGGAGGCTGGTTGTGACTTTAAAGTACAAACTCTCTTTCATTCAGCAAAATCTAGGGCATGGCTCTTCATTCACAACTCCTACAGCAAGGAACACTGAATGACCTTGGCCTGTGAGAATGAACTGAACATTAACCTGCCAGCTGTTGCATTTTGGGCAGAACAAAAAATATTCTAAGACCAAGGTGAGACCAACATTTGGGACACTTTATTTCAAAATGGGAGAAATGAGATTTAATAATCACTCCCCTTCAAGCAAAAAGTCTGAAATAAAGACTTTATATTCAGTTACACAAAACCCAATGCTCCAGGAATGTTCCTGTTCCAACCTCTTAATTAGGCTGGCCACCCCGATTAGTTACTTGGTTCTTGGTTACTCTAGCTGTCTTGCTTACACACTGAGGACTGGCTCGGCTCTTACAAGTCTGAGTATCAAGTTCACTACAACATGTGCAGAAAACCATTTCTTTCTCCATCGTGTTGCCCTGAACTGAAAATCCTTGTGTCTACCACCACCTTATGGGTGAGATATTTTGCAAACCTTTTATTTCAGAAATAACTTTCAGGAGGAGCTTTGAAAATAGTGCAATCTGGCTGACACTAACAGATGCTGAAATTTCTCTGCTGAGAGGCAGGGGAACCTCAATTGATAAGCTCTGGAGGCCCCAGGCCAGCAGTAGACAGAATGGTGTTGATTTCACTTCTGTTTTCAGCAGCATTATTTGAGAGCCCTACAAAGCCAACAGTATAGCTTTATGAGGCCAGAATAGGAGCTGTTTGTTCTGCCAATTGCCAGTTCCTATAAATCTTATAAAAACCCTTCTACACTGTTTACAAAGATACAACATCCAAGTGCCAGAGTAAGGATCGTATTCCTTTTCTGAAACTTCATTAAGTTGTAGCAAAGCTCAAGTATAACTTTCACCCTTTTCCCATGAAGAACTTTCATAAAATTGAAAATTCTACCACATATGGCTGAAGAAGAGAGTAGTGGAGTGTTCGTCTGAGCCCAAGATTAGTGCCTTGCATTGGCTGAGGTGAAGGTCCTTTGGGCCCCTAAAGAAACTGAATATCTCAGCCGCAAGTCCTCATCTTTTTTCCCTAAGCACACCATCACCATGTAAAGAGAATATAAAATTTCCAGAAAATATTAAAACAACAACAAACACCCTCAGGGTTTCCTTCCCAGGGAGTCTTCCATGGTGTACAGAGGGAGAGAGCAGCTCCATAACTGAGAACTTTCCGGTTTCTGATCACACCTGCTTGTTGGATCAGGCAACAAAATGTTAAAGGTTGTGTTCTTACTCACTTTGTTACTTCTTGAAAAGAAAATAATGGACAAAAGATATGCTCGTACCCCCAGGTAAACAACCTCTTTGCTTGCCTGTCCTACTGCTCAGGCTTTGAGTGATGTGGAGAAAAGGTGGTAAAGAAAATGGTTAAGGGAATATGTAAGGAAATTTTAAGGGATCTTAAAATCTGAAAGCTTTTTAATCCCAGCAGTTCTTTGAGAGATGAACAAAGAAGAGACCTTCTCCCTAGTGGGCAGGACAGGGGCAGATGAGGGTGGTCAGCACAACCACATGAAGCTTCAGTAGTCTCCAGGGTCTTGAGCAAATTAATGGGAGTCTAGCCCAAGAACAGATGTGGTCTTAGGAGGTGAGGCAAGCCTGAGGCCCAGCTCTGGTACTTTCTGATGCCACAGGTGAGAAAAAGATGACTTATTCAACTTTTATCCTTGTCTCTTGGTCTGGAAAATAGAGATGACACAGTAGAACTACTCAGGATTTGCACCACAGATGACTACCTAGAATCTGCCAAAGGAAATGTTGAGTGCTCCATCTGTTCATGAACCCAGATTCCCAGATCTGGGGACTCATCCAAACTTTTCCATTTGCAAAATTTTTCCCAGGCCTTATAGTCTAAATTATGAAAATATTCTCATAAGAATTTTTGCAGACTCTTCTGGTTTGTTACCTCTTGTTAGAATTCTGAACAAACAAAACTGAAGGACAATTTGTGTTTTTGGTAGAGAAGCCTGAGATTAACTAGGAGACAAATGAAAGAAAAGTCTAATTTCTCACAAGTGTGGCCTTTTCCTTGAGTATTTCTTTCCTCTAAATACCACTAATTTTTTTTTTTACTTTGTTAGCCAAAAGAAAATATTCAACATTCTAATTTGAAAAAGTATATCTTTAAAAAATCACAATTTTTTTTGACTCTCTCAACACCCCAGTTCGGTGAGTGTGTGGTGAGTGTGTGGAGAGCCTTTGGCTTCTCCCTACATGCTCTGCACAGCCCGGAGCCCCAGACCCCAAGCCCGCTGAGTGAGCGACCGGGTTAAGACACCCCAGACTGGCCTGCCCCGCAACTCCCCTGAGCCACTACCCCCAAGCCCACCATGGGAGTGAGAACTTCTGTGACTCCCACTGCACCTGATCCACCCTAGCTGGCCTGGTGAGTGTGAGGGAGAGCTTCGGCACTCCCCAGTGCTCCTTGGAACAGGGACTCAACAGAGGGGAACCACAGGCTCACAGTTGAACCAGAACAGCTACAGAAAAAAGGAAATAAACACAACAGCTAGAACCAGGCCAGGCATAACTGGATAATCTCAAACTTCATAGACTGGCAGCTGAATCTCATTATGTGCTAAGGTCATAACTGCACTAAAACTCTACACAAAACATCAGCAGTCAGTGCTATATAAAATGACAAAGACAAGGAGCAAAATGCAGTCTCAGGCCTTGAGTCCACCAATAAGTGCAGAGGACATTAGCTCAGCTGAAATGAATGAAATAACAGAGGCAGAAGCAAAGAAACAACAGCAGAAACGTGTAGAAGAACTCAGAGCAGAAATAACGCTTGAAATGAAAAAGAAGTGTTTGAATACATAGCATTTGAAATACTGAAATAAGTCAAGAAATTTATGGGGGAAAACCAAACCCCACACAGAGTAAGTGCAGAGAACACCATTTCAGTTGAAATATAGGAATTAACAGCATCACAAGCAAGGAAACAACAGCAGAAAGGAAAAGAAGAACTCAAGGCAGAAATAATTTCTGAAATAAAAAAGAAATCTTTGAAATCATAGCATTTGCAGTACACAATCAATTCCAGAAATATAGACAAGAAACTTACGTTGGAAAAAAAAAACTCTGCAGAAAAAGAATTAATAGCTACCAATAAAGAAGACTTTGATTAAAAAAAAGAGGATATCAGAAATATGATGGATTCCTGGAATGAGCAATACAGAAATGCATTAAGCAGAGTCAAAGAGATATAGAAGAACTAAAATATCTTAATCATGAGTCTACAAAACCATTTGAGTGAAAACGAAGACAGAGTTTCAGATCTTGAAGACCCTAGTGCAGTTAGTGAAAAGATGAGAAAGAATCTCTTAAAAACAATGAGAATGCTGCAAAAAATAATCCATCACATGCAAGATGATGCCAGGATGAACAATGTGAGATTAATTGGCATCAATGAGAATGAAGAAATCAATACAAATGATATAACAAGAATATAGGCAGAAGTAATAACAGAAAACTTCCAAAACATGAGGAAACAATCCAACATTCAGGTAACCAAAGCACACAGAATACCAAATAACTTCAAATCAACTAAAAATACACCGAGACATATAATAGTCAAGATTTCAGAAATACAACACAAGAATAATATACTGAAAGCTGCGAGAGAGAAGAAGATCACATTCAAAGGAAAACCCATCAGAATTACAACTGATTACTCTACACAAACTATGAAGGCAAGAGGAGCATGGAGCAGAGTTCTTCAAGTCCTACACAAAAACAAATTCCAGCCCAGACTATTATACCCTGCAAAACTCTCTTTCAAGTTTGATGGAGAAGGGAAATACTTCCATGACAAAGAATAACTAAAAAATTTCATGATGACAAAGCCATCCCTACACAGGCTACTGAAAGATGTCCTAGAGAGAGACCACAATGAGCAGAACTGCATGAATGAGAATGCTGTTTATTTGTCACTCAACAGCACGAACAATTAAACACAGGATAAAAAGGAGTTAACAACACCAGGTAAATATCATGACAATCATAAGTCAACACATTTCAATTATAACCATCAATGTAAATGGACTCAATTCACCAATTAAGAGAAACAGACTGGCACAGTGGATTAAGGAAAAAAAAAAAAAAAAAAACAATATGCTGTATATAAGAAAAACACTTAACTCAAAAAGACAGTCTTAGGCTCAAAGTCAAAGGATGGAAAACAGTACTACATGCCCAAGCACCTCAGAAAAAAAAAAGCAGGAGTAGCAATTCTGTTCACAGACAGTCTCAAATTCAAACCAAGAATGATCAAACAAAACAAAGAAAGCCACTGTATATTGGTTATGGGAAAAATTGAAGAGCAAGAGGTAAAACTCATAAATTTCTATACACCAAACACAGAAGCACCCAACTATGTAAGACAAATCTTAGTGGACATGAAAAACCTAATATCCAAGACCACAATCTTAACAGGAGACCTTAACACCCCCTTATCTCAAAAAGATAGATCAACCAGACAAAAAAATTGGCAAGGAAGTAGAAGAACTGAGCCAGAACTCGGAAGAAATGGATCTAGTAAACTTATACAGTGTTCCACTCAACCACAGCTGAATACACATTTTTTTCAGCTGCACATGGGTCACTTTCTAGTCCTTAAGTCAGGCATAAGTATATGAAAGAAGAAATTATCCCATGTATATTATCAGACCACAGTGCAATGAAACTGGAAATAAATGACAAAAAAACCCACTAAATTCAAGAAAATTAAACAACGCCCTACTCAGCAATCAGTGGGTCACAGATGAAATTAAACAATAAATTCAACAATATCTGCAATTCAATGAAAATTCAACCACAACTTACCAGAATTTATGGGATGCAATCAAAGCCGTTCTTAGAGGGAAAATCATAGCTAGGAACTCACACATTAGGAAAACAGGACAGGAACAAATAAGCACCCTAATGTTGCACCTCTGACAACTAGAAAAAGAAGAGCAAAATAAACCCAGAGCACAAAGACGGGAAAAAATCATGAAGATTAGAGCAGAAATTAATTCAACTGAGATGAAGAAAATGGTTCAAAGAATCCACAAATCAAAAAGTTGGTTCTTTGAAAGACTAAATAAAGTTGATAAGCCCCTATCCAAGTTCATCAAAAAAAGAAAAGAAAAAAAATTCAAGTACATGCAATAAGGAATGAAAAGGGTGAAATCACCACACACCTAGAGGAAATTCAAAAGATTATCAATAGCTAGTTTGAGAATCTTGATGCTCACAGAATAGAAGACACAGAAGGGACACATTTGTCAAATGGTACAAATTACCAAAACTGAACCAAGGATATATGACAAATCTCAATAAAACAATAACAGCCAATGAAATATGAAACATTATAAAAAGCCTGCTGATAAAGATTCATCCAGGTCCCCATGGATTCACTTCTGAATTCCACAAGAAATTTATAGAAGATAGAATCCCTACACTCCTCAAACTCTTCAATGAAATTGAAAAGGAAGCAGTCCTCCCAAAATCATTTCTGGAGGCAAATATTATACTGATTCCAAAACCAGGGAAAGACACAACCAAAAAAGAGAACTACAGGCCAGTCTCCCTCATGAACATAGATGCAAAAATCCTCAGTCAAATGCTAGCAAATAGAATACAGCAAATCATCAAGAAGATCCTACACCATGACCACGTAGGATTCATCCCAGGGATGCAAGGATGTTTCAATATTCGAAAATCTATAAATGTAGCACACTATATTAATAGTCTGAAATCTAAGAACCACATAATCATCTCAATTGATGCAGAGAAAGCTTTTGACAAAGTCCAACACTCATTCATGTTCAAGGTCCTACAGAAAATTGGAATAGATGGACTCTTCCTAACTTGATAAAAGCCATCTAGGACAACCTAAAAGCTAATATAATCCTAAATGGAGAAAAACTGAAATCTTTTACTCTTAGATCAGGTACAAGACAAGGATGTGCTCTATCACTCCTATTCAATATAGTCTTGGAATCATAGCAACAGCCATTACAAAAAAGGGAGAAATAAAAGGAATAAGAATAGTTAAGAAAGAAGTTAAATTATCACTATTTGCAGATGACATGATTGTTTACTTGGAAGACCCAAAAAACTCCACCAAGAAGCTACTAGAATTGATATGGAAATTCAGTAGCATAGCAGGATACAAAGTCAATACTCAAAAGTCAATAGCATTCCTCTACACAGATAACAAACACACTGAGAGAGAAACTATTGAAACACTATCTTTTACAATAGCACCTCTGAAAATGAAATACCTTGGAATTGTCTTAACCAAGGGAGTCAAAGATCTTTTTACAGAAAATTACAACACCCTAAGAAAAGAGATTATAGAGGATTTCAGAAAATGGAAAGATATTCCATGCTCCTGAATAGGAAGAACCAACATCATGAAGATGGCCATACTCCCAAAATTGCTGTACAGATTTAATGCCAACAACATTCCTCCCAGACCTAGAGAAATTGTCCCTAAAATTTATTTGCAACCAGAAGAGACCTAGAATAGCAAAGGCAATCTTGTTGAGTAAAGACAAGGCAGGAAGCATCACAATGCCTGACTTGAAGTTATACTACAAAGCCACTGTGACAAAAACATGATACTGGCAACAAAATAGACCTGAGGATCAATGGAATAAATTAGAAGATGCAGATGCCTCTGCGAACACACTCCGCCACCTGATCTTTGACAAAGGGGCCAAACAACCTTACTGGAAGAAAGATAATCTCTTTAATAAATGATGCTGCAAAAACTGGCTTTCTACATGCCGAAAACTACTTGACCCAGGTCTATCACCATGCACGAAGCTAAAGTCAAAATGTATTAAAGATCTAAACATTAAAACAGAAACAGTCTCCTGGAAGAGTAAATAGGAGGAACTCTTGAAGACATAGGGGTAGGCAAATACTTCATAAACAAACAAGCATTTGCATGGGAAATACTTGAAGGAATTAACAACTGTGATCCACTCTTCTTGAGGAGTTTCTGCATGTCAAAAAATTTGTAAACAAGGTGAAAAGACAACCCACAAATTTTGAAAAAATCCTAACTAATAAGCACTCAGACAAAGGTTTGCTGTCCAGAATATATAAAGAACTAAGATGTATTAGGGTCCTCAAATTTAAAGAACCAATCCAGAAATGGGCTTCTGAGATAAATACACACTTCTCAGAGGATGAAATTAAAGAAGCGAATAAATATATGAAAAAATGCTCCACATTGCTAGTCATCCACGAAATGCAAATTAAAACAACTCTGAGATACCATCTTGCTCCAGAAAGAATAGATATCATAAAGAAATCAACCAACAACAAATGTTGGAGAGGATGTGGGGAAAAAGGAACACTTCTCCACTGCTGGTGGTAATGTAAACTGGTACAACCAACGTGGAGATCAGTGTGAAGATTCCTCAGAATAGTAGGCCTGGAAATCCCATTCAAGCTGGCTATCCCCCTACTGCGAATTTTCCCAGAGGAACTGAAAACATCATATAACAGTGATATATGTGTATCTATGTTTATAGCAGCACAATTTGTGATACCAAAATCTGAGAAACAACCCAGATACCTGTCACATGAGGAATTGTTGAAAAAGATGTGGTATGTCTATAATGGAATATTATTCAGCTATAAAGAATGATAAACTTGAAGCATTTACATTGAAGTGGATATCACTTGAACATATATTCATAAGTGAAATAAACCAGACACACATGTGAAAATATCATATAGTCTCCCTTGTGTAAGAAGTCAAAAGAAGAAATATAAATAGAAATGGATAACAACAACTAGAAAGAATTTAGTCAGATAGTTAGGTCAAACTGAATGGCATATGCTGCAGGGTACTAATCAGCTTCTCTTCTGGATGGTTAACAACCTAAGCTCAGAGATGAAAAATTGGAGAAATAGAAGGGCTGTGAGGTCACCCAACATTGGCCCTAGCTTTTCAAGTTCAGTGAAGACTCAGGACATAGGAGAACCTGTACTGTAACATCATGGAATTCAGTTGGGCCCCAAATTTTCTGATCAGTGAGATTATGGACCCACAGAGGAATGTGATTGATGATTTATAGTGTGCCTATGGAGAGTCACATGAAGAGAAACTTTCTCTCATGCTCTCACAGAGAGCAAACTGATCAAGCAATGGCAGTGACTCATCCACATGGCTGTCACAGACAAAGGATCTACAGAGTGAGGTACAGGGTTACAAGATAAACCCTGAAGTTTGACTGCCCTCATCAGATACAAAAGCTACATTTTCTGTTATATAGATCTTGCTTTATCTCGGTCTTAACCACCCAGCAGGAAAGTGTAAAAGTGAGGTATATAAAATAAGGCCATAATAATAAGTTAAGCTGTAAATGACTATACTCAACAACTTCTTCAGATATCTTACTATAATTGTGGACTGTTGGACTGTGTTTGATTGTGTTGCCAAGTTCAAGCACCTAAAATGGTTGAATGACAATAGAGTGCCCATCTTTGACAGGTCTAACAAAGAAAAGGGGGATACAAAGGCAGAACCATGCTGTATTTGTATAAACAGTACAGTTAAGATAATTATGCGGTACTTCTGCATAATTCTATGAAAATCAAGATTTGCACTAATAGTAGTTGGACAGGATACTATGTCGGCTTCTAGTACTATGGACAACCACTAGGATGACAAAAGGTAGAAAGTATTAATAATTCAAACTGTACTATAATTCAGCTTTTTAAAATAAGTATACAGCTACATTCTCTTAATTCATTGATTAGAGACATCTGCTCTAATAGTATTTGTAAGTAGAATATCATAGATGCACCTTGTAGGACAGCAAACGACTACAAAAACAATATGAAATGTATTAATTATGGAATGTGCTCTGTTAATTTGATTTGAAACTGTCATATTGCTGTTTGTTCTTCAATAAAAAATAAAAATAATAAAAATCACAATTTTATATAATGCTATTTACCTGTGGGTTATGCATTCTTATCTCTTGAGTGAATGCAATATTTACCACTGCTATGGCAAATGTACTGTCATACTGTACAGTTCTGGTAGAAACATTTCAAATCCATTTGAGCACCATCTTTGTTGTTCTTTTACCACTGTCATCACAAGAACCAGACTTTCTGTGTCATGTGCAGTTCAAAGCATATTTCATAAAAATATGAGTTACCTTTCTTCTCTTGCTCTCAGCATGTCTGCTTCTCTCCCATCACTTAACCTGTAGAATCAAAAATAAGCTAAAGAGGGAACTCAACAGCTGATAATTAATGCAACTTTTTAAAGATGCATAGAGCAGGATTAACATTCACTACACAGGCTGAACAGTGATTTCTCAGAATTGTATTTCACATCATTTTGTTTGATCATGCTATAAGGAATACCTGCATCATGCCTGAATCATACTATTTTGTTATAATTTGGAATTTTGCAGGGGAAACAATACAAAAGAGGACACTTAACTATGAAGATTTTATAATAGTTACCCAAATCACATACAAAGAGTGCAGGAAATCTATCACACACTAAATACCAAAGAATTCAGCTGAGGTGCTGGATTTTAATATCCTGTATGAATCCAAATGAAAACCTAGAGCCCAGAATAATGCCTCCCACAAGTCTACTGGAGGCCTACAGCCAATGACAATGTCTCATACAGGCCCACTTAATGTGAGAAGGCCCAAAGGTCAGTCGTGAAAGCTAAAAAGTCTATGCCAGCAGGAAGAAGGAGCTATGATATCCGGCTGAAGGATCTGAACTGGAATCAGGAAGCAATGGTCAAGATAAAAACCAGAGCTCTTCCAAAAGTACCACAGCCATCCTCAGGAACATGGAGTTCCCAGCTCCTCCAATAATGAGGACAGCCTCATTCCTATCAGGAAAACTTATGCAACAAGCTTCTGCAGGAGACTGAGGTGTGTACCACTTTCCCCTCAAGAGCCAGGAAGTGATGCTCAAAGTGAGGATCAGAGCTCCCCTAAAATGAAACATAGCCATTCTTCGTGACAAGTTCCCAAGCTCCTTTGACATGAGAACAGTGGACTTCATTAGGAAAGTCAGCTTGACAAATCCTTCAAGAAAACCAACAGCCTCCAACAGCCTCCAACAGCCTCCTAACAGCCAGCAGCTTCCCAGCAGCTTCTCAACTTGCTTTCCAGTTCTGTCTCTTAGGTTGCTGACAGCAATTCTCAGGTGGGCCTCTCACACCCTGTACCATGCCAGTGAAGTGCAGCTGGGTGTTAGAAGTTGACCAACAGTTGTCAGTCCACCATGGGTCTCATTGCTAAGACTCCTTAGAACAGAATTAGTTTTGTTCAGGCCGCAGTAAGAAAAGGAATAATACTAATGAGTTAGAAAATTGTAACTAAGCTTGCTGCTAAGGAAAACAAGTACATTCCAAGCGATTAATAGACAGTAATTTTCTCCATGAAAGTAAAGATGTGACCTAATCTCCTTTTCAAGTGAGTTTATCAAACAGAGCTATGGTTGTGTGTGGGTGTATTTAATTTTTTGTAGAAACTTCCTTCTGTTTTCTCATTTGTTTATTTTTGCTATTAATTTGTCACACTTAACACTATGGAAATAGATCTAATTATGATGGTGTTCAGCAACGAAGGTCTTTTTCTCTGACGCTACAGAAATGAGAGGGGGGATGGTCACCCTAAACCATTTGGAAATTATAGTGGCAGGTGTGTGGTGGATACTTCCCAGGAACTTGCATTTCTCATGAAAGTGTGGGCCATGCTGATCTCAAAGATGAGGCAAGGCTCTGAGCCTGCCTGCTCCACTGCTCATCTATAGCTTCCTTTCATCTCCCTTTCAGGTCAGAAGCTCCACAGAGCTTTTCAAAGCCCATTAGATTGCCCACTAGCATTCTTAAAAGTAGAAGTACTGTTTGTTTAGCTGAAATAGGAAAGTCTCCTGTGACTAGTGAAGTTTTTATTGAGCCATGCCTGGAAGAGCCAAAAAGCTCAAGTGGGGTTGTTTGTCTTGTGATTTGTTGATTCTTTAGAGTCCATTGAGGAAGTAATAATGCACACTGAGGTTTAAGCTCACTGATGTCAGGTAACAAGTGAGAAACCATTCATATAACAGAGAGAGGAGGAGACTTGGGGTGCTCTTGGAAAATGCAGATGAGACAGACCTCTAGGTTGAATTGGAAAAGGGCCTGAGAATTTCATAAATCCAGTTACAGGCTTTGGTGACATTTACCAGGTATACAATAGGTCAGAAAATAGGGGGTGGGAGGGGACATCTAAGCAGAAGTTACAGCCACAGGTAATAATGCTGGAAGACATGCCAAATATAGTAAAATGATACAGAGAAGAGTGAATAAATTTATTTATAAGGAAAAGATGGGCTAAAACACTGCATAGCAGGATTTTATGATACAGTTATAGATGTATACGCATGAGATGCAGATTTACTACATACACAAAATTAACTTAATACTTACTAAATGTTTATCACATGGGTACTATTCTGAAGCAGATGATATAAGGCACAAGACTTCATCCTCTGAATGGTTCTTTGCTTCATGTAGGCAAGTTTGACTCTCAGATGCAGGATTGTCATGGTTTGCCTACAGTTTAACTACAAGGAACTTTAAAGGAAGAGTTGTACGTGGAATATATAAACCCACTTGGTAGGAATTCAGGAAAAGTATTATCATCGATCTCACTCTATAGAAGCATAGTAACATTAAGAAATTTGCCCAGATTTATTCAGTAAATGGAACTGATGGTACCAGAGAATGTGAAGTTAAAATACAACTGTTAATGCTGTAGTACTTTCTCTCTCTTACATTCGGCACTATGCTAAAAATGCACGTAAAAGGATATTTGGGGGAGTATAATTTATATATCACACTTTCATAAATTCTTAAATGTTCCACTAGAGGGAATTGGTTAAATAAATCTTGGTACACTCATTTGAGAGAACAACACATGACTGTTAAATTTGTACATAAAATCAGATGCTACTTTGACTTTTCTTTAACTACAGTATGAGCGTCCCTAATCTGAAGATGTGGAATGTGAACTATTACAAAATCTGCTACTTTCTGAGCATCAACATGATGTCACAAGTGACAACTGCCACCCCAGTGATGGAGTACAATCAAAATACATATTGCATAAAATTACCTTCAGGCTATGTATATACAGGGTCTATGAAACATAAATGATTTTAGTTTTGTGTTTAGGCTTGGATCCCATCCCCAAGATATTTTATCATGCATATATGAATATTACAAAATAAAAAATTCAAAGCATCCCAGTTCTAAGCATTTCAAACAAGGTATACTCACCCATATTATAAAATTATTAAAGCCATTCTGGATATGAGTAAAAGAATGAAGGAAGAATAGCACAGTCGTGCCATGGGATATCACATCTAGTTGAAAATGTTCTCAACGGATAAGTAATACTGCATGATTTTGATTAAAAAAGAAAAGGTACAAAAAGATACAAACATGGTCCTGGGCTTAAAATTCTATCACAGCCTATCAATAGATGTTTCTTTTACATCTCCATGTTTAATCATATTTTTCGTAGAAAACAACTGATCAACCACCCTATACTAAGGCCACTTTACCCCTCTTTTGCTGGGATGGACTTGTCCTGGTTTCTGGTCCAGTCTGGTTTCACATCCCAGGTGGAGATGACAAGTGATTGGGAATTGGAATTAAAACACATTTAGCTACAGTTGAACAAGAAAGAAGTTTTGAAAGAGTGGTTCGCAGGCTAAGTCTATCTGGACACTACTACTAAGTTCTTCTACCAGTTCTGTGGGTTATGGATATTGTTTCATAACTATCATTTGATTAGATTATTTTATTAAGAGTTGCACTTTGGTAGAATTTTGACAGACAAAAAGTATAAAATTTTAAAAGGAAAAGACAAAATAAAACAAACAAGAAAGAGAATGATTGCTCAACATTGTTTTAAAGAAAAATCTTGAACAAAAGAGAATATGAATCTAAATGGAAGCACTTGTATCAACCCTCACAAATAAAAGTTAATAAAACCAGGAGGATAAAAAAGAAAGCTTCATATGCATGATGGTCTGATAGTGACTATCACAAAAGAAACTGTTAAAACCTCAAACTTGTTTAAGACCAGCACACCTTAGACAAATAGTATTTCTTCAAGGGCATTTGGCCAGCAATTGTCAGTTCAACCTTGGGCTGACACCATTCCTACTGTTAACCATCATGTTCAAGGATTATTGTTTCAAATACCTAATAAAATGCTACTCATTTTTGTCTTTAACAACTTTCCCTTGCCTTAACTTCCTTGAATACCTTCATTATTTACCCCAGGATGCATGTATTCTCATACAGTGCTCTGCTATTCCCAAATAAACATTAGTAATCTTTGGAAAATATCCCACAAACTGTTTTTATTTAGTTTGGCAGTCCCAGTAAACTTACTGTAAGTTGAACATATTTTCGTTTAGAAATGCACTTAATACACAGACACTACCAAATGTACTACTCAATAAAGGATTGATTGCTTCCCTTCCTGATTACCCCATCTGATTTAGGATCCACAGATTACTGACAGTGCCTAGCTGCATAAGAGAGAGTATCAGTACATGTGGAAACCGGGTAGAGGGGACTTCAAAATTTGAAGTATAGTTTCTGTTGAATGTATATCAATTTTATACAATTATGCAGCCAGAAAGTCTAAATTTGAATCATAATCCAGGTAGGGATCATCTGTATATGCAAAAATTTTAAATGTAAGTATTATATACTATTAAGTGGGATGTGTTATTCATACATACTAAAAGCATAAAACATGCTCAGGGTCTAGATCTACCAGCTTCATGGTGGCACTTGTTCATATATCTTGAGAAAGAAAAAAAGAACTAGATGAGTTTTAACTGGATTCCCTTGGGCTTTTATCTTCTTTTTTTATTTTTAAGAGAATAAAAAATAGTAAAAAAATTAGAAATAATATTTCAACAAATTTGAAGTCCATTTAGTTTTTGAAGAAATGACAGAACTGAAGCAAGTATAGTAATATTAACATTTGTTAAATCTACAAGATGCATATGAAGGTTCTTTTTGTACTGCTTTCCATATGCTTGAAATATCCTATAATTAGAAATTTATGTATAACATACACAAAGAACATATATGTTATATGTGCATATACATTTATGTATTATTAATGTAATAACTATAATACTACATTATGTATTCTGTATAATATATTGTACACAATATAATAGTTTGCAATATATACACTTACTTTTTATTTAAAATAAAATTGGATAAATCCATATATAACAGCAAACATTTGTATACAATAGTGTACTATAATGCAATATAGTGTCTTATACATAAATACTACACATATGTGGAAAACTAACAAGCATCAAACATAAGCGATAGATTATTATTAAAGAAGTATAACAGTTGTTGTGTTTTACTTAGGTTATTCTATATTTTTCAGATTTGTCATAATAAATCCAAGACAGCAGATAATACTGCGAATGTCTTTGGAAAACATGCGTGTTTACGCAAAGTAGAGAGCAGTGGTGAATGCAGCCTGTTCCTCTCTGACAGGGTGTTCAGCTACTCTGCAGCGCGGTTTCCTCACCCACAGAAACTGACAGCTGAATCTCTGTTAGATGTGAGCTGCATGCTCATAAACCCATGTATGGTTTCTGGCTGCCTGCTAACATAGGACTTGTACTTCAGGCTGGAAGGTGACTGGTTCTTGCCAGTGGAATAGGGAGGCAGTTGGGACTGAGCAGGCCTCGTCTGAAGTTTCTCTCTGCCCTCTGCCTGCTGCTTCGCTGGAGCCCAGGCATCTTGAGACACTGGAGATGGTGGGGCCATCACACGGAAGGAGCTTGGATCACCCTGGGTTGTCACTAGGAAGAGAATAGCCAAGCCAGAAACACACACATTGGGTTTGGTAAGAAACCCAAAAGTAACCGCAATTTTTACAGCAGTTTGATTTCTCTGTTCAACATAGTTAACGCAGGTGATGCATTGGCACAGGCTTGCCGCAGAGTTCAGTAACTCAGAGTTAGAGCACGCATTCAAAGTGATCCCAGCTTAAATCACATAAGACTCCCACCTCCCTCATCTAGTGGTACCACAGTCACAATGTGAGTGGGCACAGCTTTGGCAAGATACTGCATTCCACAGGTACAGTGCCCCAAATTTGCCTGGGTAAAGCACTGTTAGATGATACACACTAAGGTGATTAACAGTTCTCATGTAGCAAGAGCCCCAGAGATGGAGATGTGAGAAGAGTTTGATGGTGCAGATGTCCTTCAGGATCAGTTACGGAGACAGACCTATGGAAGGTGACTCATGCAACTCAAGTTTAACCTTCTCATCTGCAAAGTGTAGAGAAGACATCTACCTTTCAGTTGGTTAACTGTGGGATTAAATCAATGTTCCTGACAAAAACAGAGGCCTGACATAAAAGGGCTCCATGAGTGTCACTCTTTCCCTTTTCGTGTCACCCCTTTGAAACCTACCCCTAATGGAGTGCAGAAGACATTTCTCCAGTTTTTATTCAGAGCATTGCAGTTTTGTTACAGCTCACGTTTTTCGGGATGCGTACTCCACCACCCCCCTCCCCGCCACAGTCATTTCCTTGAAGGGAAATGGAGCCTGTCTGGTTTTGATTCATTAACACTCAACTTGTTAGCATTGTTTTGCAAGTGCCAGCCAACATCCTAGGAGCCCTTGGAAACTTGTTTTAAAAGCTACATTTTAAAAGTCTAGCAAGTTTATTTTTCTTTCTTTCTTCTTTTTTTTAAAAAAATGCTGAAAGAAAACTAGACTTCAACACTAATGTGAGCTTGAATTTATTTTTAATGTACAAAGGGCTTCAAATCAATTAGGAAAAAAATACACTTTGCTTTTTGTCTTTTTAAAATTTCAGCTTAATTTAATTTACTCTGGAAAAAGTTTTCATGTTGCAAGCCAAGCGAAGATTTTTGTGTTCTATTACTCTTTTGCTGCACTATGAAATTGTCACCTCTTGAAGATTTTTGGCTTGCTACTTAAACAAAAAAAAAGAAAATCTTTACTATGTATTTGCATAGTACTGGTTTTCTGTTCACCCTGTCTTTATTTGATTTGGTAAATGGTTCTGGTGGAAATCGGTAAGAACTTTCATTCATAAAGACAGACTTGGGAAATTACATAAAATTATTCAACCATGTACTCAACAAGAGGAAAACAGAAAGAACTGGATGTTATGCCTAGCACAGAGGGTTTCCAGAGTTTTGTCCTGGTCAGAACAGCAGCTTGATTCTCTACTGAGTCGTTTGCCCACCAAACCCATAGAATAAACACAAGTGCAAGACAATGCAATGGGCTTTCCACTATATAGTAATAACTTCTTCTGCTGTTTCTAGGCTAACTATTGTTGGTTGCTCCTGGTGCTTTGACGTTTAGGAACCAGAATTCTTGACTGATTCCTGGAGAACAGGAGAAGACTGAAAACAAAGAAGGAGATGACTTCTACATGTGTGATAGTCACTTAATTTGCTAAGGGTCTCAGGTTGTGTCCTTGTGAGGTAAATTTGCAACAGAATTGTTTTAGGGGTAAATCTCTGAATGAAGATAGAACTCCTTGAATTTGCATTAAAGTCTGAGCTCAGACAGACTTTCTGGATACATTGGCAGATCTGGTACACCGGCATAAGCACTCATTTGCAGATGAGGAAAGTATATTTCAGATTCATAAGAGGAGCTTAAATTCCAATCCTTTCATCCGCTCATCTTCTACGTTGCTACTAGTTTTTGTCTCTTAGCTAACATTTTTAACTTAGAGAGGCATATCAGTGTCAAGTCAGTTTTCTTTCCACTTATACCCAAACTTTCATATGGTCATAAGAGCTGCAGATGTGGTTGAAGGTAGTAAGCAGTTCTCAGGACACTCCCTTGTTTAATTTAACTGCGTCAATAGAAGCCAATGAGAGTCTGCCTGATCAGAATAAATTATATAAAAAGGCAGGAAGAAAATCTCTGCAAGTACTAACAGAAGTGAGATCTTGAGAAATTACATGTATGGTCTGTTTATTTTCTTTTTCTTCCTTTTCAGATTTTCTTATACAATGAGTACGAACCTTCCAAGTTTTTGCTTATAAAAAAGATGGGTAAATATGTGTGTTTGTTTTAATTGAGCAGTATAGAAGTACATAGACTAGAATGCACAAGTTCATTTTCATTCATCCCCTAACCACACTGTGCACCCTAGAAATCACAGTTGGTTTTGTGTATAAACTTTCAGAGCTTTCCTCCATTATGTGTGTGTAACTGTCAAGGTTACATTGAGAAAGCAGGACTCCACAGAGCGCATAAGAAAAATCTTCCTTGCTGCCTCTGCTAATGTGGTAGGCAGAGTTATTCCAAGTTGCTTGGCCACTTATAATAACAATTTACACACGCACACTTGTGGGCAGCCTAGTTCTCTGTGCACACAGTGAGTTCCAGCAGCTTGAGGGCATCCCTGGCAAAAAAAAGTTGGTGCTGGCTGGAGTGCAGACTCAGCCCCAAAGCAGGTGCGTGAATGTGATCAAGAGATCATATGGGTATGAATAGAATACTGGTGGCATCACTACAGATGAGGCCCTTTTCAAAACCATTGAATGCTTGTTTGCGTGCTGCCTGAGGGGACCGATGATGTCCTTTTATCTCTGCTGTTAGGAGAAGCACACTCTGTGAAGCAGCTGCCTCGGTGACTAGATCTCCAGTCAGAGCCTGCAACAGCCTCTTGCTGGCCGATCTGGATGTGTGTAAGTCGGCCTCTTAACTCCAGCGTTCTGAGAGATATCCTTGAATCCCCACTTATTAGACTGAGGTAATGGCAGATTACAAAGAAATTCTCTCTCTGTCTTTAGTGTTTCAAATTTCAGTCTTTTCATATCCTTGAGCTGTATGAGTGGCTAATGCAAGTGCATTTCAGAAGAGCACTAATTGCAAGCTGATTTGTTCTCCATTTTGAAGACCTTGAATAAAGCTGGAAAGGGTCATTGTAATACCTTGATAGAGATCTCAAAACATGACTGCTGTTCCACAAACTGACACATCATTGTTCTGAAAATTGTTCTCTTGTCAATATATCTAGTTTT